>VYXD01001551.1:1802935-1934843 GCA_013397195.1 Hylia prasina
AAAAAAAAAGCCTTCTATCTATTTATTATTCTGCTAGGCATAATTCCAAAGAACAAAAAATAGGAAATTTTAAAATAGGAATTTTGAAATAAAAACTTTCCTTCAAAAATAACAACACTATGTACATTATATCTTAATTAGAAATTACAAATTACAACCAGACGTCTAGCTCATGGCACTTGGGAAACAAATACATGTGATTGTGGCTGTTGACTGCATCCAAACTTGTCATTCACTGCTGTGTTCATGGGACTGCCCTTCTGGAAATGGGGTTCATCCAGTATTGCCTTGAAAGGGCTGTGCTTCCCTCAGGCCAATGGCACGGACATCCAAACGTGCTCAATGCTCTACTCTGACACAGTGGTCCAGGAAACACTGTCCCTGCTTCCACCCACCTCTCCCTCAGGCTCCCCCTTCCTGCTTGGGAATGCACTCAATGAGGCACCCAGACATCCAGTGAAGACATGCCAGTCCTTCAACATGGAATTACGCTTGTGCATTGACTTGCCTAACATCCTAATAACCCAGAGATCAACATGGAATATATAAAACAGAGCTGCTGTACAGCAATTTTGCAATTACAGCTTTACAGCTTCTTATCCGAGCAATATTTACAATCTACACTCGCACCTTCAAACAACAGTGCCTTTGCAATCTAGGATTAACCATATGCTGCAAAGTCCTGATGGGTACAATATATTATTAACCAAGTTAAAAAACAAAAGAAAAAGTAACAAGCTAGAGGAGGTTTGGGTTTTTTTCCTCTGAGGGGTTTTGGGTTGTTTTATTTTTTTTTCCTTTTTAAACAAGATTTATGTTTGTGGTAAACTGATTAGCTTTTTAAATTGCTATTATGCCAGCCTGTGGTTAAAATATTGTTGCTGAAGCAGAGTATCTCCACTGATGTCCTTTTCCCAATTTTGTGAATTTGTTCAAAAGAAAAAAGTAGAAGGGGTGCCAAGAGGTTATACACATGAAAGAAATGCAGAACTCTGATCAGTCCTCTGCACTTCAGACAGCAAAAAGATCACAGTAATGAAATATGGATGATATTTAATGAATCAAACAATGTAGCCCATTTTGACTATAAAGCATTAATATTAATCACTTGCATTACTCAAATATCAATTTTGGTAGAATCAGAAGGGTTGATGACTTCCTTCCCCTTCCTCAAAATTTATATTGTTTGCTGTATTCAGCATTCATTTTCCCTTCTCTTCTCCTGTTCTGTGGGCTTGCCAACATTGCAAATTTCAAATTAAATTACAAATTAAAGAGCAGAGCAAGAGGTAATTAAACATGGGATAAAGTATTTTTATGCTGCTTTGACAGTTTCAACAGAGATTCAAACCAAGTGAAATAGGAAAAATCTAAAGATGGTCATTATAATTTCATAAGCACATATCAGGATGTCTTAAAACTATTGTCCTCTATAATCCTACTAAGTATAGTCCTTTTACATTTATCAATACATTTTGCAGGTTACAGTGCTGCAAATAGAATGACTTCTCAAAATATTAAGGAATTATTTTTCTAAACTAGTAACAATGTTTGTTTAAGTGTGGGTACTTCTCTGTAATCCCAAATTGCAATGACATTCTTATCTCTGAAAAAGTTACCCAGTTAGCCAAAATCTTGTGTAATCTGTTCTAGGACAGGCCTGCTCAGTCAAGGAGGTTGGACCAGATGAACCACTGTGGTCTCTTCCAAACTGACCCATTCTGTGATTCTATGATCTGGGGTTTCATGAAAGTGAAACTTTTAACTTTTTCTCTACATTGTTAGAGCAATTATTAACCTGCTGGTTTGGACTACTACACATCCCCTCTCCCCATCACAAGTGAACATTAAAGTCCTGTTTTTGAGGTTGGGGAAGAAGTATAAAATCCACAGTAGCAGCATGAGAGCAGATGAGTACTTAGGGCATTGAAACGTCACACAGCACCACAGCAGTGTTGCAGGATAGGGCAAAGTCCACGACCAAACAGCACAGGGCACAGTTTTCACGCCCTTCTAGGCAAAATCACAGAGGTCTGTCATTATTTCTTCCAGATACTGTGGTGATGGAGCACATGTTGCTTTACATGAAGACTTTATAGCCAAGGCAACAATGGCAATCCTTAGACAAAGGAAAATTTGAAATTTAAATAGCATTTTCATTTTCATCTTTATTATGAGTGTGTGAATATTGTTTCATATAGCAAGTGTATAGAAACAATGCAACTACTTCCAGATCTTTAGATTTTATTTCCTTTAGATTTTATTTCACCAAAAGTTTCCATGATTTATTCAGACTGTACTTCTCTGCAATTTATGTATTAATCAGGAACAAATATATCTAAAGAGATGTGTTAAAACTGAGACAAAAAAGCGCTGATTAACTGAGGTTCTTATAAGAATACACGCAGCTAGTTCTCTGAATGTTGTATGCCACTATATCCACTGTGCTCAAACCAATTACTCAAGTTTCATAGACTGCTAGGCTGATAGAAGCCAAGCAGACCTCAGTATGTGAGGTATTTCCACAATTCTGGCTGCAACACATTATGGGAAAAATGAGGATATGACCGAAGAGTGATTCAATAGCCTGCTCAGCAAATTAGTCTGTGACTCAGGCACTTGAAATAATGCAATCTGTACAGGAGAAAAAAAAACAAAACAGATCCTTTTCACTTCATTACTCCCCAGTCAAACTGCACTGGCAGCCTTTGTAAGGCACAGTTTGCTGGTTTTAGTGTTTGGTCATGAACAAATGGGGGACAGAAAAAAAATAAAATAATAAAAGTCAAAAATGAAAACCATGCAAACATTTTAAAATGTTATTTTGTTGCTTTGCATTCCGAACAAGAATTTTCATCTAGCATCACATCTACTAGCTAGGACACAAAACCAAAACATGTGTCATTAGCCAGTAGCCAAGACTCCCTAAAATATGAATGCGTAAAGGGTGCAAAATTTTGTACTCAATTCTGGAATTTAATCTCCTTATGAATCTGTTTTAAAGTTCTGGCACTGAGATTGTTCTCAGCCCTTCACCTCAACTATGCTGTTAGAAGCAAAATATGTAGAAGCATACAGTTCAAGTCCTGTGACATATATGCCCTTGTAAAAATTATAAATAAATAAGACATCTTGGCTAATGAGAAATCTTGTGGGAGCAACTTCATGTTCAAACTCTTATTTGGAAAATTTAATACACAGCTACACATATGACAGCTCCTTCTTCCTTTACTTATATTGGGTGCCCCAAAATAATAGCCTCTTAAAATGTTAGTGTAATTAGACCATACAGAAACCAGCCAATTTTAGTCTTCAAGATATAGATAACTGTTAGCTTGAGTTAGGTGTTAGCAATAACATATATTGTGTTGTACATAAACAGAAAAAAACACATATGCCATCTTTCTAAGTCCTTATAAGAACGCTATAAAAATAATAATGTGATAGGACTTATTTGTTAAATATTTGGGGTTTTTTGTTAGATTCAGCTGTTTGCAAGACAGTGAAGATGATGTTCACTAAAATAATGATAAAAAGAAAAGTAATTCTAAGATATTTGTGAAAGATATTCATAATAAGGAATGAGGTAGTTTGACAGATAACAAGCTTGCTTCTTGCTAGTCTCAACACCATAGTATTTTGACATTTAAACTGAAGAGATTCTCTATTTAAAAAACAGGCCTCTTCATTGCAACAAATTTTACTCTATTTTGTGTTAATTAGAGTTACATATTAGGATTATCGTGCTCATGAACAGGGTATGAAAGTTTAATTAAAAGACCATTAAATTATTCATTTTTAATGAAACTGCCAGAAATTCTGCAGAGTTCAACAACATTTATCATATCATTACTCTAATGAACTTCTTTCTAGATAATGAATAAAAGCTTGTAAGAATTCATAGAAACTCCTTAAAGTTTAAGCTATCTTCAAATGCAGAAGAAAAAGCACACCTAAATATGTTCCCAAGTCTTAAAAAAACACAACTTTAAAAATATATTCAGGAAAGTAATACCGTGAGCAAGACTTGTAATTTTCAAAGGGAATGGGTCAGATGTGGAAAAGTAATGAAGAGTACTTTTAGAAGTACACAGAAAAAAAGAAATATGTAAAAAGATACTGCAGGTGGTACAGATGAACTAGAGAGGGCAATTTAGAAGGATGAGTATTAGTCATTAAAAAGTAAATTATCCCATAACTGATAAAAAACCACAAACCAACAGACATATATTGGGAACAGAATAGGAAGGATACAGGCTCTTGGTCTCCACCCTTACAAATAAATTAAGCTGTGTGAAAACAGTGAATATATCTTTATCTTTCTAACAACTTGTATTGCATACGACTAGCATTCCTAAAGGTGATGGAAGTTATCAAAAAACATAGTAGTAGTTCAAAGAGGATTTAGATTTGTTTCTTTTAGTTTTGTTTTTTGTGATAGGCCTTGTCCTGATTTCAGCTAGGATACAGTTATTTTTTTCTCAGTAGCTGTAACAGTGCTGTGCTTTGATTTCACAATGAGAATGGTGTTGATAATACACTAATGTTTTGGGGTTTTGTGAAGTCCATTTATCCTAAACCAAATGCTTCTTTCTTCCTTGTCTCATGCTCTGTCAGTGAGGAGGTACACAAAAACAAGCTGGGAGAGAGCATAGCTGGGACAGGTAACCCAAACTCACCAAAGGGATATTCCACACCACAGAACATCATGCCTGGTATATAAATTCAAGGAGTTACCCAGAAGGGAGGGCTGATTTAGGTTTGGTGGTGAGTGACTGCATTGTGCGCCACTCATTGGGTTTTTTTCCTTATTATTGTAATTATTATTGTAATTTACCATTATTCCTGTATTTTTGCTTTATTTTCAGTTATTTAGCTGTTCCTATCTCCACCTACAAGTTTTACTCTGATTCTCCTCTCCATTCCACTGGACTGGGCATGGGGAGATGGGGGCTGAGTGAGTGGCTCTCTGATGTTTCATCTCCAGCTGGGCTTAAACCATGACAGGTCTAGTAAAGCATTAGCAGGATTCATTCCTTCTTGGCCCTCAATAAATCTAAACTCTGAGAAGATAAGAAACAGTTTTGAAACAGAGTTATAGCACTTTGGCTCCCCTCGGTAAGCCCTGTGGAAATACTGTAGTCCTGCAGTGCTTCCCCTCAACAAGCTCTCCTGTATATGGCCAGAATTGCATTTGAAAGAAAACTAACTGAAAACCATACACCCCCCCCAATCTTCCAATAGTACAGTTCAAGGCAAATAAGGCATAGACAAAATCACAAGGAAAACTAATGGACAAAGAGGGGTCCTTGATCATATTTTCCCTGCATGTAGTGGTATGATTGCAACCTGTTGAGGTGGTGAATAACCATACTATTCTTTCTTTCACTTTAAATGTGAAGCCTACATCAAAGAATTGTGAATATTAGAGATGCTTAAATAAACCAAAAACAAAAATCAAGATTCTCACTATCACTGAGACGTAACAGAGACAAATTTAACTTCCACAGAGGAGAGCTGGTATTTTACAATACACTTTTTAGCAAGATGCGTATCTTGTGCTGCACGATGATTAAACTAAAATCACCCATGTTAATTAAAAGCTACTCTCCAACTTGCATTCTTTCAAGAGGCCTACTTTGTCTTAATGTAAAATTTTACAAAGACGTTATCTTTCCTTAGGTTTTCCATTAACCTTGCATGCTGTAGTGTGGGGAGCATTTTACTGAAGCACCACATCACAGTCAGAATTGGTGCTGTTTCCTAGACAGAAGCTGCCCAGCACTATCAAAGACAAGGCACCTGATTCAGCAAAAATGTTGGTCAGGCCCCATATAGTCATTCTCATTTGGAAATAGTCTGTGATTCCTCCTTAAACGCAAAACCTAAGCGGTCATGTTGTTTCATTTCCAGGACAAGAACTAGCCAAATATTGTATTAGACACAAAAAAAAACCCCAAAAAACAACCCACGCAGTTAATCATCTATACACAGAAACAACCTCTTTCTCAGAGGAATAGGGTCATCTCTGTTAGTCCAGCAAAGGTCCATGCCCCACAGTTCCAAACTGCAGCAAGACTAAATACCTATTCTCAGTAGGCACATGCACACAGAGCACATATGTGTGTGTACACGGTTTGCAACATGGAACAACAACACACCTTGGTACATGGATGCAGCACCTCAGCACATCTTACAGATTGCTTTAGGTTTACACATCCAAGCTAATCCTTTTTGTCCACTGAAGCAGGATCAAGAAATCCTTGTGCTTTTTTTTCCCAGCATCTCCATGCATTTTGTTAACCAATATAAATTTTATTTGTAAGACTAGATAAATAAAATTAAGGGGGTTTTCCTCCCCCCAAAGATTTTTCATGGGACAGATTAGTACTCTATTTAACCCACCCACCTCCAGCCCTGAAAGTTCTCTTCCAACATGTCAGTGGAATCATAAGTTCTGAGCTGAACAATTTATCCTAAAGCGTTTATAATATATACCAGAGTATGCTGCATTTTATCACCTCAGTTACAAACGCCTATTACTTGCATTCAAGTCTCTGCAAGCAGGGATATCAACTCTTTTTCTGCAACTCTTAACAAACTGCTTTATGGCTCTATACAGATAAATAAAAGCAACAGTTTTTACACAAGATATTCAAGCTGCTACAAAATTTCATTTGATATTCCCTGTTTTGGAGGAAGTAGTAGCATGGCATGAGAGCCTTAAGCCTATCCTTATTAATGACATCAGTAGACCTAAATCCTTTCTTTTCTACTTTAGAAACACCACAACTGATCATGTTTGCCCCTCCTATCCTCATGGCTTTTTGATTTCTGACTGTTCATTCTTGCTATCACTGAAGATAGAGAAAACAATTTAAAAAACTGCATTGCATGGATGCATAGACCATCTTTAGATTAAAAATTAATTCAAATAAAAGACAGCAGTCAGGATTTTGCCTTAATGCTAGCACTTCTGAATTTCTGCCACTGCTTTTCCACGATCTGCTTTGTTTCAAAGCCAAAACAACTGTCATTATAGGGAATAAGTTGTGCACAAATAAAGTACTGTTGCCAAGAATGTGGGCTTTTGAAAAAACCCACCAAATACATGGGTACTGTATGGGATTCCCTAGAATGTTAGAACAGGTTCATATCTGCAATCATCGAGTCTGACAAAAATATTTCTTAAGCTAACATTCATTTGATTTTTTTTTTAATCTTCAAGCTTACCTAAGAGGTAATACAGTTCATAAGACAGTATGACAGAGGAAAAGCTGAGAGGACAGGTGAGCATGGGCTTATAGGCAAGGGAGAGCAGAAAAAAAAAATTACAATCCGGCCACCACAAAAGGCTTAAGTTGGAAGACATATGAACCTATAGCCATAAGGAAAGGGAAAGAAACCTAACTCACTTCTATCCAATTTGAACACATGTGCATTAGGTGGGGGCATAGAAATAGCTGAAAACCTCACCCTAAATTATTTCCATTTCTTGTCATCTGATAAATATTTGGAATTTCAGAAACGTAGTAGAAAGAGTAATAATTCCTCCAAAGTACTTTAGTAAGATATAGAGTCATGCCACACTCCCTGACCTCAGCGGAAACCTGAGAAACCTTGAAAATCATAAAAGGCATTCTTTTGTCCTCTGAAGTCTTCCCTTGAATTTATTTTCTCCCTTGAGTTTGGATTGTAAGTAATTTTGTCAAAGGTAATAGCATTTTAATTGGTGTATTATACTAGTGAATAATCTCTTAAGAACATAAAATACAAAATTAACAGTTACAGTTTATAACAAATCAAGTGTTTAAAGAAATAGGCAGCTTATTATCAGGAAAAAACCCAAACAATACAAGAAGCAAGCAAAATTTTAAAATCCAGAACTTAAAATTTTTGTACTCATCTACTATTAGCAGGAAAAGAGAACTTAGTGAGCAAATCACAAAAATAACTTTAGCGATTAGCAAAGAAAATGGTATTAAAAAGCCAAAAATATTTCATCACAAATAACTTCAGAATTGTGAAAACTTCTTCTAACAGCAGCAGTACCTTTGGAGTTTTTCTTTACCTTTCTTTGAATTCTGAAATTGTATACTTTATATTTTTTTTCATATCTTTCTTAGAAACATATCTTTAAAAGTTTTAAACTGTCGTTGTCTAACTACAGAAAGCACAAAAGTATTGCAAAGCTTACATCAGTTTCTCAAATTGTGCAGCTGAAATTCTGAGAGGATTTTATTCATTAATAAATCAAACCTCAGCACTTACAGATGACTTTCAAAGTTGCAAGCATATATGTATTTAATAGTGCTCAACTAAACAGCAATATTTAGCTTGGTACTCACAAGCTGTACAGCTGCAAGAAGCTCAAGGAGCACAGTGTTAAAATCCTGTTGATCCTTTGGAAAAACATCACGGATTTATAAAAAGGGGGGCACATTGTGCCCTGGGAGAAGAAACTTGCTCTCTGGATTGGGGGAAGGCAATGGGGAGGGGCAGCAGCAGGTGCTTCTAATTCTAATTAGCAAGTTCTGAGCTCACCAGGGACTGCTCCAGCAGTTAACTACTCCGTGTTAACTCTCTGGCTCCAGGCAGCCTCAGCAGCCGCATCCATGCCCTCCAGAGGAGAGCTTGAGAGTTTTTATAGCCCCTTGGCTGCTGCTGCAGGGTCTCCTGCGATCCTACCTGAATGCCGCATACACACACGCCTCAGGTGCCAGCACACATGGGGCTGACAGGACACATAGTCTGAGAGTGACAAAGAAGCTCATAATGTTACCTACTCATGTTTCTCCCTGCAGGCCTCCAAAAATAAGTCTTCAAACTGCCTCATGTATTTAAATGCAGAAATGAAATCAGAAGTTCAACAGCAGCCAAATAAAATTGCCACACATTGGCATACAATGTATGATACCTGTCCAAGATTTTTAAGGCAAATGAAACAATGAAAAATTTATTAATCATGTTGCAAAACAACTTTTTTCACAAGTAGTTCTGAAAGCATTACCTATATATGTGTATATACATATATGTATAAATATGTGTATCTCCTAATGGCATCTAGTTTTTCTTAGTAGAGTCAATTACTCAATCAATGACTCTAGGACAGAAATACATGTGAAATATATGCAAACAGACTGTGCTAATAAAATTATTTTTACCTTATTAGGACATTACAACTTGGCCACTGAAGAAAATAAAATATGACCTTAACAGGAGACCCCAGCATTACAGGCACACGATGATCACAGAGGCCCTGTGATCACAAAACTTTAAGTGTCTCCACCTGTTCCTGGAGGACTACAACCTTGAGAGCAGGGAAAAAATACTTTCAGGGTAACAGATAAGAAGGGAATTTATACACCAAAAATGAAACATCCCACAGATGATCAGACTCAGACACATTTTCAGACCAATATAAAAAAAAGAAACCGAGTAAATAGTGTCAGTAGATGCATAAACATAAAAACACAGCTACACCCAAGAATGAGGAGGAAGAAACCCCCAAATCATACACTCCTTGTTCAACAACCCCCTGTTCTTTACTAAGTAGACTAACAATCAATTTATGTCTCTGTGGGTAGGTACATTTCTGTAGCCCACTTTGATTGGCTGAGATTTTGGGTTTCATGAAAGCCCTAGAGAGTTGGTAGCAATGTTTGTCCTTCACACCACTCAGAATCACATCAGACTGTGAACCAGACAAGCCTAAATTTGCAAAGCTGCATTTCACTATCATTTTTCCAGTTTGATTTCTTTAAGGGTCCAGCCCGTTTCTGGGAATGTTAGGTTCAACTAGCTAATGAATGGAAAGTTGCAGCTAAGATCTTCCATGTTGATGACAATTAACAATTTTTACCATTAGAACTATATGCAAGTAATTTTCATTCGCAGTCATCTACTTTTTCCAAGAGACCTTGCATTCTTTCCTCACTGTGCATTTGATTTTCATTCTGTTTTTACATTATTGTTGAAATGCATTTTTCTCTTTACTGCTTTTATTGCAGTACTGGTTTTTGTGTCTAAGTCTGTTTAAATGTTTACCATAACATCTCTAACACTATTTTAAGAGAATGATGCATTCAGAATGGCTGTGTTGTGTTTTCAATGTGATTTTCCAATGGCATATCTCAGCAGCACATGTTGAACAGCTGGAAACTATCTAATTAGAACAGGGAGGAAAAAAGAAAAAAGCTATTTGAGATGAATAATAATCACATCCATCATACTCATAGTTTTCCTTATTTATGTAGCACACACCTGTGTCTAATTGGCAATGAAAATGATTGTAGGATGAAACACTAAGCTGACCTTATATTATATTTCTCCTTCTCTAAGCTTTAAATAGGTTTTGTATGTTCCTTTAATTATATAGGTATACTTGTTTACTGAAGCATTCATGTTAAAACTCATTTCATGCAAAGGAGCAAATCACATTTTTAATTATGTTTCTTTGGGAGGGCTATATAGTTGAGTTGCTGCCTGCTAGTCTCCACAGATGATAATCATGGCAACTCAATGCAAAACACCTTGAGTGGCATTAATTTTTCACACAGTAAATATGGACACATTTCTGAAGCTGTATCAGTGTATTAGGCTTTTCAGAAACACCTGCATTACTGATTCATCTACATCTTTAGGTAATAAACAGCTTTATAAAGCTGGAGCAGCTGAAGAAGCTCTGGATGCCCCATCCCTGGACGTGTTCAAGGCCAGGCTGGGTGGGGCTCTGAACAACCTCGTCCAGTTGGAGGTGTCTGTACCCATGGCAAGGGGTTTGGACTAGATGACCTTTAAAGGCCCCTTTTAACCCAAACCATTTCATGATTCTGTGAATGAGGGGCCTCAGAGACTAAATCACAATGCAGTAAAATTTCTATTGAAAAACTGCAATTGAAAGGTTGCTATTAACTTCAGAGAAATTAACTCAAGCAGACCTATTTATGTGGATAATATTGAACAAATAAGGAAACAGAAATGCTGCATCCTTTGTGTTTCTTCAGTATTTTACTTAACAACTTTACAAATTCCCTTTTTAAAATTTATTTCAGTGTAAACTCTTCTCTGATTGCAAAATAAACCTTGGAATTGTTTCTGAGACTGTTAATGTAAGAACAAAAAAAAACCCAAAACCAGAACTGGACAAAAAAATTTAAACAACCATTTTTTTATCTTGAAAAATGCTCTAGGATTTTTGAGGTAATCTCTTTGCTTTCTTACTTTAACAGACTTGTGATCAGAATTTCTAAGTTTACAACTGCATTAAAAATGGCTGGAATGAGTTATAATCTTGAAATTACCAAACTTAATGTTCTATCATTTCAAATTCAGTTAAAGCTTTCCAGCTAAATTTTAGATGAGATGATATTGAAATTGAAATGTACACATTAATTGCTAGTAACTGTTTCGATTAAATAGTTAGCTAGGAGCCAGCTATTGTCTTAATTGGATATAAAAGCATAATCTACTTTGAAAATAGCAAAACAAAGCAGATAGCACACTGAAAACCAACCGGAAATGAGTGCACAAAGAAGCCATTATGTAGAACAGCTCCTAGTTTGAAGGATTAGGTGTCTTGGGTTATGGAACCAAAAAATGTGTATTCTATTCCATCTGTTGAAAGCAATTTGGGAGATTATTTTCTTTATCTCTTGTAAACTCCAGGAGGGAGGGGGGTGGATGCCTTCTGTTAATGAGCCAGCTATTAAAACCAGTTGGAGCAATGTTCCTTATCTCTTCCAGGACCTATCCTCCCTTGGGGGATATCTTCTGTTAATGGGCCATTAAGTCTTACCACATGACTGATAACATTACATTATCCCATTGTGAGAGGCTCCACCCAGTGGGAGGAGCCAACCATTCCTGCCTAGATAAAACTGAGACTCAGAAACACCAGGACAGCCTGTTTTCCACTGGATTTCAGAGGAAGATCAGACCCATCTCACAATCACTGGATCCCTTTTCTACAGGATCATCTCTACTCCAACAGAACCACATCTGTTTCTCCAGGAGGACTGCACCCTGACCAACAGGGTGTCAGGGTTTCTAGGATTTTTGTTTGCTGGTCTTTTTGTACTACAACATTTGTATTTTTAATATTCCTAGTAAAGAACTGTTATTCCTATTCCCAAAACTTTGCCTGAAAGCCCTTAATTGCAAAATTATAATAATTTGGAGGGAAGGGGGTTTACATTCTCCATTCCAAGGGTAAATTCAGCAGTAATTCCAGCAGTAAACCCCAGCTTTCCCTGGCAGATACCCATCTTCAGAAACTAAGACATTAGTTTCTGAAATGTCCTTGTCAGTAATTTTAAACATCCAGTCTTCTGCTGATATTGTAATGGTTTAGGAGCATGAGCAGTGGTACGCATTTGATTTGCTAATACACACAGCAGTATTGAATGAACTAAAAATCATGAGTTCAATGTCTGAGAAATAGTATATGGAACATGTACTATACATCTAGGTACATGTACATCTCTTTCAATGTTAATTGGAACTTTCTGTCATATTTATATTCCATGCTCTATCACTACTAAATCTTCCAATAGCAACAAAAATCCAAACCCATTTCAATTTTGGCAGGAGCTGCCAGTTGGGAGTTTTTTGCCAGCTTTTTGGAACCTCAGAAACTAGTTTGTTGGATTTTCTCTCCTTTTATCAGAAACACATGATATTCAATTGCCATAGCTATTCTAGGTGATAGAGTTTCATATGCACTTCAACTTTTTTGATTAAATCCAGAAGGATATAATCAGGTAATTATTAATTCTCTTGCAGAGCTTTCTTGATTTCCATGACACATTCCATCCAAACCTCATTTTCATTTCTGTTGGGTCAATATGCCTTTGATAATCAAACTTCATAATTTTTTTCAGTGTTAAATCTTCATTCCACATTTCTTACTAAGAATAGTCAAGGACAACATTGCACATTGTTTAGGTTGTACTGTATGAGTTCTATAGCTTGGAGATGTTTGCTTTAGTCTTGGGGAGTTTAATGGGGTTTTGTTTTGGTTTTTTTGTTTTGTTTTGTTTTTTGGGGTTTTTTGTTTGTTTTTTTTGTTGTTGTTGTTGGTTTTTTTTGTTGTTGTTGTTGTTTTTGTTTGTTTTTTGGGTTTTTTTTTCTTTTTTAGGTTAATATATTTCTCAGATACAAATTGCACATCCTGTCAACCATTTCTCCTCTAAGCGAGTGTAAAGTGCTGGTGTAAGCTTCATTGCCATTGTGTCAGTGTACATCAACACTTAAGTCCAAGTCAGGATTTAGGCTCCTCAGTATTTTCTTATATAAATCCCAGACCAAATCCACAAATCCCTACTCAACATTTGTATCCCAATCTGTGGGGTGCTTTAATTTGCAAGACAGTTCATGATTCAACTCAAAAATGTTCTGGCTGTGTAAGTTTTGTGCCTTAGAACATCTTTAGTCTGAACAGTCAGGAAAATTTTTGCAACTTTTCAGCATATAGAATCCTCCAAGAAGCCCCAATTCTTAACAGGCAGAAGAGCCCTAATCAGCAAAGTATATGGAAATCACACAGTTCTAGCCTCCAGCTTCCTCTTGGAGAGAGATATTAATGGAACCAAAATAACAGCAAAGAAACCTAAAGTAAGACCTAAAGAGACTTCAAAGTGAGGATATGTAACTCTAACTTCTACTTCTGAAATTCTCACCTCTTTGATTCTAAACTGTAAAATGTAAGAATTCTGGAACCAAGAAGAAGGAGAAAGACCATCCTACCACTCCTTTCTTTTCTGTTTGTTTCTTTCTGATGAAAATGGCACAGTTGCACAGGCCAGCAGAGTCGCTAGTGGCTTTTAATTAGGCGATTAGAGTACTTTTCTGGGAAGCACACTTTTAAACCTTCCAGCAAAAAATGGTTAACCCCAAATTTACTGATTACCACACAAATTCTGCATGAAGTTGTGATGTAAAAGATGGTGACTGCAGCATTTATAATAAACATGCATATTTGATATAATATATTGGATATAACTTAAACAAAAATTCTAGACACATGCACTATTACAATATGTAGGTAATAAGGAGAAGTTTGGGATTGCCAACATGAGACATCTCACTGAAGCACAAAACTACTTTGTATTTCCTGTCTCTATTTCATCTAATCAGGAACTGATAGTTATAAATATTCATTATTGGATCACAGTTTTTCCTTCCCCAATATTTAGAGCTAGGTAAAACAAACATCTGGAACTCCAGAGTGCTCTAGCAATCAAAATCTTTGTTTCGAACTCCACAATTGTATTCCGATCACAAGAAGAGTTACACCACATATATAAATTTTTATATCAATATTTGGTAGTTCATAGTAAAAAATATGTCAATATGCTAATGAGTTTTAGAAGTAATAGCAGGAAAGAGAAAAAGCAGCAATCAAAGCACTTTGCCACAAAGGAACATCCCTGTTAAAGTTAGTTATGCTGAAAATTTGACTCCTTTCCCTACCTCCTTACGACAGCATTCCTTAAAAGCCAGAGATTTGAAGGTGGTTGTGTCATTGGGATTCACTTAGGTACCAGGGAATTTTCATAGGCAGCTCATACATTAGAGTCCCATTAATTTCATGGGGAGTTCTGCACTTAACTATGTTTCCTTTTTACAGTGGAAAAGTCATAACAGAATAAATTAATTCTTTTACAGGCTTTAGCACAAGATGATAGAAATGATATAATACTCATCTCACCATGAGAAAGCCTTCTGTAATGCATAAGGGGAAAGCAAGATCATAGCTTCTAACCTTTTATTGAGATTTTAACGTATCATTCTAACAGTGTGAAAAGACTAAGTTAGAAACTTGAAAAATTCCACTTTCCACAGAATACACAAAGAACAACATTCTCGTAATGTGATTTTTTCCATTTTATCTGGATCACCCAGGTCACATGCTTTAGGGTGAAAGATCAGAGTCAATCATTTTGGGAACTCACTTCTCTCCAAAAAAAAAAAAAGGCATTAAGTGGGGAAGGAAGGCAAGGGGGAGACACATCAGATTTCAGATGGCTCATTAGCAAGTACATCTTTAAGCTTGCATCTTTATGAAAACTAATTATGTCAATAAGTCACACTGTGACTTGTTTTTTAGAAAGCCAAAGAAGTTGGAATTCACTCTACAAATACCATAGCTGTTGAGGGATACATTTTCAAAGCCGCATTCATGAGTTACAGCAAAGGTAAGGCTGGCCATGACAGCATCTTTCACAACTGTTGATGTAGCTCTTTCTATTCAATATTAATAAATTCAGCATATAATTATTTTGCCATCTGTCTTCTGTAGAAGCATTTATTTCTGTCCTTCAAGTAAGTAAAACAAAAATTGAGTAATAATATATTGAGTAATTTCTTCAGCTATAACTAATAAATTACAATAATGAGGTTTTGTATACCATATAAGACAGACATTTATTAAATTACTTGTTATCTTTTTTCTATTATGTATAATTGCCAAGACAAATTACTTAACTGTAGAATAACATCAGTGTATATTTTAGCATGCACAGTGTTGGTTTAGGTCTTTTTAATTGACCTATGAAAATTACTATCAACCTAAATTCTGCAATTTAAGATCAATTGTTTCAAATTTTCTTTCCAGCTTTGTTACTCTGTTTCTATTTCAACAAGAAACCTAATATGTATTGACTGTTTTGTTTGCATTTAAAAAACAAAAAATGCTCTGGAGACATAAGCTTAAGTAATTGAAAGCAAATTTGTATGAAAATTCAAGTATTTGATTTTCAACTTTTAGTATTTTGTTGAAATTGTCTAAGAAGGGAAACTTCCCAAGAGGGAGCACATATGTAACCAAAATAAATGGTACTTCCCACTCCAGTTATTTTATTGTGAGGTTGCATTTAAATATTCAAGAAATCAGATTTTGATAACTGTAAACCGTTTCAAATGAAAAACAGAATATCAAATATATGCTTTATTAATACCAGTAACCTTGAAGAGCCATGTCATTGCTATAAAGAGCTGGTAAAGCAGCTTGTCTTTTGCAGTTACTGTTTTGTGAAGTCTTTCAGTTTTTGATTAGCTTCACTTTCAAATATTGGTGCTTGATTGAATGAATTAGGCAATTGATGCTGTTCCACATTGCTGCTAATAATAAACTGATTTTCATTCAAAATTACAGCTTAGATTGGGTGAAATGTTTCCATTTATTTACAGATGAGACTTAAGTTCATTTGCATATTATTTTGCCAACTTGGGTGTACAGTCATTTTAGAGCAATGAATTTTATATATATATGCATATTCCTTTGAAAATTTCTAGATAGGTTATCATCCCTGGAAAGTTACGTTCCCAACTCCTGTGCATGTCCTCAAAGAAGAAGGCAAAGCAGCTTAACACCTCTTTACTTCCAGGTTTCATGGAGTTAAAAACAAAAAATAAATTTTACAACTGGTAATTTTCTACAAAGTGTTAAATCCTATGTAATATGTGTGTGTGGAAAATTTTCTGTAAGTTACCTAAAGTAATATAAAAAGACCATCTCTAACACACACTAGAAGGTTTGTATCCCTTGTTCAGAGGCCTTGCTATCTACTAAGAAATAGTACTGCCATCCTGGTCGCTGATCAAAGACGTGCTTCATGTTTAATTTGGAAGACTATTTTTCTGTTGTATGTTTTTGTCACTGAACATTTCATCTGTTCCTTATTCTGACATGCTTATTCTGGGAATTTTCTTCCCCTTATAGTCTATCTTCATGCAAGAAAGAGTAGCCTCAATATCTGACAATTAACAAGTACTATTAATTTGCTCTTCAGTCCAAATTTTTACACTTGTGGTTTCAAGCCTGCAGATAAACCTGTCACTAACAAAGTTACAATTTTATCTCAATTAAGGCAAAGTGTGATATGTAATTTAACCACTTAAAATATGTTTTTCACATAAAATGAAAACATCTTTCATCAATAAATTGTTTCTCCAAATCAGAAGTATTTTACTCGTACATCCTTAAAATGTGTTTATAGCTACAGAAGTTTCATGCTGATAACGGGAATGAATAACACACTCAATTTATTTCCAGATTCTATTATTCAGATGTAGCTGAAGTAATCCTCCTCCCTTTTCTGCCTTCTCCCTCTAACTTCAAGAAGTTGATTGAGTACTTGCATGCTAGTAGTGACAGAAGCTAGGTTCTCAGATTCTAAAAGAGGAAATACAGGATAATACATGAAAGTGAAGTTCTTTGAATTCTTCTGAAGAGGCATGTCAGTCCTTACCTAGAAATAAATTTCCTGTCTTAATGACTGCTCAGTCTGTGGGCTGAAATAAATTCTGAGGATTTGAAAAAGGGGAATCTAAGGCAATGGTCCTTGGATTTGATATTCCAGATACTATGTAAAACAGATTAGTCTGTCATATCACTTGACAAAGTAATAAGAAGTGTTTTCTTTAAAAAATATCTGAGGAAAATATACTGCAGAAAAAAATGTCAGCCTACCATCTGTTAAAATACTCCATTACCAGTTCTTGAATCAATTATTTTGTTTCTGTGGATATCTCAGGTTTTATTCTATAGTTTTCTGGCGATTATAAAAACTCAAATTTTGATTGTCAGGTGAAAGTTCAGGTAGGCCTGGATAAGCAAGTTTTCATTTCCTGCACCAATAGAAATGGGACTACTTCATTTGACACTGATAATGTCTTTCCCACTCTTCACTGAGCCAGGTAAACATATGAACTACAAACAAACCTTAGAAATGAGGTCCTGTACTGGATATTGACAAAACTGATGTGACAGCAACTCTGAAATGTTGGATGTCACAATGTCAAAGCACATTCAGAAAAGATGATGTATCAATTAGGTTGCACAAATCTGTGATTGAGGTGGATAAGGAAGAAATATCTGAGCTTGAAATGAGCTCTCTCTAAGATGTTATTTCCCTTACTGTTTTGTTACTGTCTTTCCCTACCTAATGGCAACCTTCATTTTAGAGCTTCAAACCCTTGAAGCAACAATAAAGATTGGTGCCAGCCCTAGGGATTGGCAGGAAGAGGAAAGCAGGAGATAATAGAAGTGAGGAGATTGTTAGTGGGGAAAATAGATTAATGAGGTATGTAGCATAGAGATCTGAGCAAACAAAAAAGGAAAGAAAACAATCGTCCATGTTAATTTGACCTCAACAAATCCCTACGATTTACAACATGGTTGTTAGTGGAAACTCTCATTGCAGAGATAGGAGTTCACCTAGGTTTGCTTGAGAGGGACCTGTTTCTTCTCATTTTTCCAACCTGTTGCTAGTGTTTAATTAAAGGTAAAACTGTAATGGATGTATTATTTTATCTTCTTCCAGATAACACGTAGGAACATCTCTGGACATCGCTGCCATTTTGTCCACAGATAGAGAAGGATCTTGGACTGCAGTAAAGAGCCACAGAACTCGTTAGCAAGCAATACCCAGAAGCAAACAAGACAATTATCTGAGAGCTCCTGCTCTGCTCTCACGATGGCCTAAATTAACCTGCTGATCATTGCATTGAAATGGAGAGGAAAGAAATTCTTCTGGTCTCAGGTGTAAGACAGAGATTCAGCTAAGACAGAAGACTAACGTTAGGATCCTTTCATCACATAATTCCTGGGAAACAGAAGGGCCTCATTATTTCTAGCTGGCATCTTTTTAAGGCATAGATTGTTTCCTAAGGTACTTGGATATTTTGACTCATCATTTCTTCCATTTGAGAATAAAGACTGGTGTGTTTATTTTCTTTAAACCAGGGTATTAAAAAATCTCCAAGACTCAGTTTATAAAATCCATTTTAGTATGGATTTGAAGTAAATTTCAATCAAATTTAACAGTGTTATTTATATACATATATAGAGACACTATCTGTGACTAAAAGGTGCTAAGGATTCTGAAGTATTAAGGTTTCTTGGAGAATAAAACCAGATAATTTCGCCATTGTTTAATCACCTTTTACCCTTCTTTTTCTTTAACAAACACAAATAATTAAACCATTCCATCAATAAAAGAAAATTTCAAAGATAACAAGAACAAGAAAACGCCTATCATAAGCCATTCACAGCAGTGGGCAGAAGGACACCCCATATTTTTACAGCTTGAGCACATCAGAGTTTGTAACTTTTACTGCTGCTCCTAAAGTTCTTTACTAGCAGAAGTAGCTCATTTTGGGACATGTGGCCAAGCCATAGCGCTGACTCTCTTCATTCACAGCTACAATATATAGAGTAGCCTGGGATAAACAATCTTTCTTCTTACAAGTTTTTGGCACTTTACCAGAAGTGAAGTTATTTCTGTTGATTTGTCTATTGTCTGTTTTCCATGCCTGATCACTGGGATATTATGGCATCACTGCTATTTTACAGACACTGATGTAGCAGCTGTGCAGTCAGCATTGCACCTCTCGTTCTCTAAGCAAACCCAAGCAGACAGTGCTGTTCCAATGCATCTAACCCTGACGAGTCCATCTGGCTAAGAAACAAGACCTCAGGGTTAAAGGAGCTTCTTTCATTTCTACAGCTTAGAGTTCATTTGTTCTAGAGATGTCCCTGCAGAATTAAAGAGGTATGCACTCTGACCTGCAAAAAGGAGAACAATATTCATCCCAACTGTATTCATCTTCCTCTGTAATAATACAGAGTTGTTAGGCTGGAGATTAAAGCTGTAATACTCTTCAGCTGGTGCAGCATTCTGTACAAAAGGAACTGCATTCAATAAGCCTGAAGATATGCACCCAGGAAGCTGCTGATCAGCAATGTCAGTATTTTAGTGATTTGGGGTTTAGTTTTCAGTCGACAAAAGATTTAAACTCATTCTGTCAACCTGCCTTCTCTGTAGCCAAGCAATGTTGTGACAGTAGAAATAAAGGCTAATTAGCAAAACAAAAAGCAATCCTATTCAAACATTAAATAGATTCTTTCTCCATCTTTTTTTAATTCCTTCACATAATGATTCACTGAAAGTGAATCTACTTAATCTAAAATCTTTAAGACTAAGTTTTTTATGCGTTTCTCAGAGTGTCCCAAGGTCTCAACACAGCCATAGAATCATAAAATAGTCTGAGCTAGAAAGGACCCCTGAGGATCATTGAGCCCGACTCCTTTTTTTTTTTTAAATATATTTTTCATCAGTCATAATGCCCCTGAGTTCAATGCACAACATACGACAGAATTACAATAATTTTTACAAATATTTTAAAACATGAGGAGAAAATACACAAAGCTGCATATATTAAAATTATTGTACAATAATCATCCATTATCCCTTTTTGAGTGGAGCAACTTTGCATTAAAAAAAGACCAAAACTCAAGGCAACATATATAACTTGCATCACAATCTGGGAAACTAAATAAAATCATCTAGTAAATCCATTTGAGTATAGAGTATGGAGTAAAATAAAAGGCATCAGTTTAATATTTTAATCTTTAAATCAACAAGTTTAATTTCTGTTTAGATGGTATAATAATAAATATAGTAGAAGTGGGAATGATACAGTTGATTTCAGCACATAGAAACAAGTATGGCTTCTGCTGGATAGATTTAATACAAGTTTTTTTGTTCTTGTTCAGCTTTCTTTCTTTTCCCCACACAATGAAAAAAAAGGAAATATTTCCTTCCAGATGACCTCAAAATAGGGAATAAAAACAAATATTTAAAAACATAAAACTGAGGTCAGCTCACAAGCCTTGAGGAAGATGTTTAAGATTTATTTCCAGCCATGAGCCAAAACTCTGATCATTAATCAGATAATTCCCCCTGGGATGATAAAAGTAGCCCTGCGGTGAATCTGACAACACGGAAGTAGCAAGTGTCCTCCTTATAACTTTTATTACCTGCACAGAATGGAAAAAGTGTGGGAAGAATGCTAAATTTTCCTTTCATTGGTCATGTATGTCTTTTCACTCCAGAACAAAATCTGAGTTGGCTTTCACCAACAAAACAGCTAGAGGCATCTCCTTCTCCACCAAACAGAAACAAAGCGTTTATGTACAACTTGTACTAGCTAATGATTTTTTAACAGAGGTCTATCTTAGACTTTCAGAAACATTCCAATTATCATGGCCTTTTAATGTTAATCTCAAATCATTTGCTTCCTAGGGTTTGTATCGATTTCTCATAGGTTTTTCTTGATCTTGGTGTAGCCTCTCACTGCAAGTGCCATTTAGCATAAATTCTGAGATACTAGGACCTCTGGTGAGAAGATTTACTTGACACAAGTAAAAATATTTCTCAAAACCCAAATAACTTGTCCTACCATTTCATAACAGGACTGCCTGTTTTTCACCCACTGGCACTTACAACCACAAACTAATTTCTAAAATGAATAAAAACATTTTTCCATCCCCAGCAACCAAATGTTTCAAGCAGAAAAAAAAAGTGCACGGAGCAAATTTAAGGAAGACTGTTAATACATAGAACCATAGGAAAATCTTCATGCTTTTGACTGACCTTCCAGGTATTTCATAAGGGACCATCTAATAAAAGAAATAAACTAGTCAACTGGCCAAAGTAAAGCACTACTATTTTGCCATGCAATCTTTTTAGCATGTCTAAATAAGCAGCCAGTATGACTCTTTAAAAGCTCCTTTTCTTTATTGCATTGTCACATTAAATTGAGTTATATAAACATGTCAACTGAACAAATCACAAATGATAAATCTATAAATATATGTAATATTAAAGTTAGAATAAAATTATCATTCCCCTCATGTCCCTTTATGTCCCACTTCATAGACAATAGTTTTACTGATAACTTTAAAATTTCAGATCCTACATTTTTCTATACTGAGAAGCATACTGTAGAATTTGACAATAGACACAGATAAGAAATTGCTTAGTGTCACAATATGCATGCAGCTGGATACAATTATCAAAACCATTATTAAACACTGCTATCTGTGCAAGTCAGGGAATAATTTCAAGCACCATGTCTGAATTCCCTATGTATAAATATTTCTAATCCTTATCTGTGGCTGACAAAACAAATTAATATTTAATTGTTCTTGGAATAAAATAAGCATTTAAATTAATGGACTGACTTTCTATTGGTAGCATGACTTTCTATTGATTTTTGGAAAAAACCCACAGACTAAAAATGTTCACCATCAGAGGTGACTCCAAAATTATCTTCTACCTTAAACAATAACATCTTGGAAAAAGCCATGGGAATATTTAACATAAGAATTAATTTAGAAATACTTTATGTTTAAGTATGTTAACTTTATCCTCACATTCTTTGGAAGACTTGCTTCTGCAGAAAGTTTCTTATTACATATATTCCAAGGTAGCATGTGGTTAAAAATAGATGTATTGTTTAATACATTAATACAAATAATTGTTTAATACTGAATTAACCCAAAATTCTCTGTTAGATTTAGAAATATAAAACTATAATTACAGTATATTGCATACTGCCATTTAATTACCTTATTTAAAAGCACAGATCTTTCCAAACAGGAAAACTATTTCTGGTTAAACACACTGTTGAAAACAATTGCTGCTATACAACAATTATTCATCTCTGTACGTGACTTAATTAACTCCTTTAATAAGTATCACTGATTCCCTCAGAACCCAACAGAAGCTACACTTGTTGGTTAACCAGGCAGAGTCCCAAGGACTTAATTTTGAGGAACTGCTAGGCTCAACTCAAAGACTGCTTCCTTGCTGTCCTCCATTACTTCAGCATTTTGCCTTGATCTGGTAGGGTAGCAGCATCTTTTACGTTCTTTTAAATGAAAGAAGAAACTACATGCCTCACATTCTATCAGAACAGGAAAATTTCTTCAACAAGGAGCAATTTTTGCCCCTATTACTATTTCTTGCAATCAAGCAGCAGAAAGCCCCAAGCAAAGCAATCCAGCCCCCTTCAAAAACAAACAAAAAAAAACCCAAACCCCCAAAAAACACAAAAATAATCCACAGAAAACCAAAATACCTAGAGATATCTGCCTCTAGTAATATTAGATTGATGTTTATCAAGGTTCTAACAAGCAGTAGTAAATTGAACTACAAAAGATATTACACTAGCTTAATCAAGTTTTAGGGCAAAAAGCATTTGCATATACTTAAAAGAACCCTGTCACAACATACATGAGTTCAGTGTCCTAAAGATACAAATATTCTTAACTGAATATATAACTTCAGCTGAGGCTTCATAACATACAGAAATAAAACCTTGTCATTCTGTCTATAGATGTTGCTGTCAGATTATCCATGAACCCAAAGAGACACTACATTCCAGTGTTTTGAGAAAGTATTAGGATGTATCCATTATCAATGCAAGTGGACAAAACCACTTGCACAGGAGATTCAAAACTCTTCAGGACCTCTTCAGAAAAACAAGAAGTTACCAGGATGAATTAATAATTTCCAACAAAGTTGAAATTGAGTTTCTTGGGGTTTTATTTCCATCATGACACAGAGCCCAGTTCCTCTGGAAAAAATTGATCTTACCAGAAGAAAATGAAATTCAAAGTGGCCTTCAGTGACACTAGGCAAAACAACTCATCTCCTTTTTTCCCTAATTCATTTTTCCCATCTGGAAAAGTGGAGAATTTATTGCATATATTGGTAAGGCACTAGTAGAATGACTTTTTTTCTTTTTGGGATATACTAACGAAATGAGAATTAAAAACAAGGCAACAAACCAAAACCCAAAACAAAGACAGTCAGTACTTCTACAGAGCTATACAGAGCATGTGATTTGTGATTTTACAAACAACCATGGCAAGTCAGTTTGGATATCTCTCCTGTCTCCTGGTTATTCAAAAAGATCTGTAGCTGGGGTAAACCAAGTTAACATTCCCGAATCATTTAAATCCACTTTGTTCTGGAAGATGCATGACTCAAAGAAAGTATTTACTGGGTCGAGAAACAATGAAAGAAAATAAGAGTGGTTTCCATCCTACAAAAACCTTTTATCTGTAGAACTGTTAAAAAAGCAAACAAATAAACAAAAACAACAGGAAATTAAAAGTGGGGGAGGATGGGGAGAAGAAAAGGTATCCTGGAACTAGGAATGAAAGTGTAATCCAGAAAACTGGTTAGAAACCCTTGGATTGGGACCTATGGAGGGACGCCTATTATAAGATATTTCTTCTGCTTAACCAGAGTAATTTTCACTCCAGAGAGGCAGCCAGGCATATGCCACATACAAAGACATAGCAGATGCAGAAAGGCAGACCGGGGAGATAAGAAGTTGTTTGCTTGGCACAACAGGAGAGAAAAGACAAAACAAATGCTCACGGCTGCACAGCAGAACGACAAGCGTCTTAAACTAAAGATGAGTGTGGCACAGAGATAAAAAAAAACCCAGCAAGAGGCACATCTGTAATTCATGTAGGTGCTTATTTGACAAGACGCCTATTGAACCTGGCTTTGTTACACCTTCAAGGTACACAAAAAAAAAAAAAAAATGAAATACAAGAAAACATTGTCATATTCTAAGTACTCTCCAACAGGTTCATGCTCCTTTCCTACCCCATCTGTCAAAAGAACTTCTGTCTTTCCTTTTCTTCCTTCAGATTCTTATTTTTAATTTAAACTATGGAGTTTTGGAAGTCCCAGCAGAACAAACTTCCTTTAAATATTCAGTGTCATAAATAACATTTTTAATAATTTCTGCCATAAGAAATGCTCTAATTTAAATAGATCCAATGAATAAATTTGTCCTATCATATTAGCATATACCAAAATATTCATTTATGATACTAGAACAGCTCAGCATTTGTTTGCCATCTGTAATTACAGACTTACAGATTAGCCCAATGATACATCCTATTTTAAGAGACATTTAAAGATTATATCAGAGAAGAACAAATATAAGCCCAGCTTTTTTTCCTCAATTCGAGTATCTTCTTTTTGTGCTTATGTAAGTCAAACCCTAACCTGAGCTGTAATACAGTTCATTACACTTTTTAGAAGCATGGTTAAGCCAGTTACTTCTGCTTTCATGCTCAAGTAGCAGACGCACAGGAGTGTGGCCATATTAATAACTCTCATTAGAGTCAGGAATGTCACTGAAAGTTCATTCCTCCATACGTACTCCAAAAAAGAAAAGGTGCAAAAGGTCCAGATTCCAAGTAGCTATCTAATAATCCAAAACCCAGAGATTCTCAGAGTAGAGTATTGCTGCATTGTTTCAGTTCTATTCTTTATCTATACACAGAGAAACACTTCCCTCACCTGATCTCAGCACCTTTTAGTAATGGTTTTTCCTAACAAAACAAGAAAAACAAAAGCAGGATACACCCCTAGTATAGCAACTATTACCTCAGGTTGCTACAAAATAACCATTCTTTAACTGAAAAATATTAGCATATTTCTTAATACGGTCATGTTGACATTTTATTGTCTCTCAGCAGTTACCAGTTGAAAAAGAAGAGTTATAGAAGCAGAAGAATGTTTCTGTACAGCCTATGCCAATTTGAATAGAATCATTACATTTCTTTATTAGGGTTATGTTTATAATTATATGAGACATCACAAGATAGCTTACTTTCCTTACTTCTTTAGTAAACAGACTATTAAAGAACTTAGCAATATTATTGACATATCACAAAATCCTTTAGGGATTTCTTGAAAACTCAGGTAATACAATGTGATTGACAGTATCAGAAATTAATCTACTAAAGTTCTTGATTTTCCCCCCCTGTTTTTATTGTATTGCTGTTGACTGCACATTCTGTTCTCACTTTTCATGAAGGAAGGGCCATTATTTCTGTCTCAAGTAGTTTTATATGGCTTTTTAAAGCTTTTAGGCACACTAGCTATGTTTATGTTAGAACATTTTTCAAGTGTGTTCTTTAGACAGAGAAGGAAGTCTGTGTCTAGCATATGTTGATTGTTTCCTTGTATAGAACAAGTAAATGGCAGCTGCCCAAACAAGATTTGTGTAATATATATTGCAAATTCTAGCAGCTACTCACAACAAAAATTTAAGGGATATGAAACACATTTCCCACAAGAAAACAAAATGAAGAAAGTTTAAGTACAAGATACTGCGTCACATCGCTGAACTCTTGGCGACACTATTTCAAAAGAATAAAAGAAAATTGAATGTTACCTTTTTTGCGTCAAAAAGAGCTGGAAATAAGTTAATTGTAGCAGTTATGGTTTTATGGCAATTAGGACTTGGTTTTGTAAACAAGAAAGGACTAGCTGGGAATGTAAGCTTTGGGAGTAGCCTTGCCCACAATAATAACAAGATGATGAAGATCAGAGTCCTGAGAGAAGGAAATAAGGCAAACAGCAAGATCATAACTCTAGACTTTAGAAAAGCAAATTTTGACCTGTTCAGGCACCTGCTTGAAAGAATCCCATGGGAGACTGTCTTAAAGATAGGGGATCAGGAAACTCAGTTGATTTTCAAGGATCACCTCCTCTAAGCTCAAGAATAGTTCGTCCCAAAGAGCAGGAAATCAAGGAGAGGTGGTAAAGGACCTGTATGGATGAACAAGTAGCTCTTGATAGAAGATTTGATACAAAAATAAAGAGTACAGGAGATAGAAATGGGGACAAGTGACCCAGGAGGATTATAGGTAGACTGAGAGTGCAGAGTTAGGAATGCTGAGTGTCTTTTGGAGATGAGTCTGTCAGATATGATACTTGCACAGACATGAACATGAACCATACTTAGATCCACTTCATGTCTGGCAGCATCATATTTAGGAGATGATATGTCTCCACTTAACACCATTTTGCAGTATACCCTTAGTGCAACTGCATTACACATTAGTATGGATATTCCATCCCCAAAAACAAATATGACCTCACTACCTTCTACTTACTAAGATCAGCAAATGCAGAGCTGTATAGCCTTAACTAAATCAGCTGTATAGCCTTAACTAAAATGGACACATTTTGCAGTGGTATCCACTCTCCTGGGCTATTGCAAAGAGAATTAGGTGAGAAAACTCATAAATCTTAATCTTACATAAATTTTTGAATGTGTAGTACTGACAAAGAGAAAGGCAGTACTTTGCATGCAGGTAGTCTTGTCTCACTTGTTTAAAAAAGTCCACCCCCTATTATTCTTGTTCTTTTATTGTTCAACCACCAGCAAGTGGTGGCTGAAGAAACATCTAGGTCAGGTGTACATCTGTTTCTTATCCTAATAGTAGAGAAACCACATTCACCTGATGCTGGCTACTGCAATCCTTTGTGGTTTTCCGCAAAGATTTAAGGGGAGTTCCTTTATTTTCTTGCATGTCAAAGGCAATGTTTCTGAGTGCAAAGTTAGTATGTCTCTTTACTACTAGGCTTCTTGTACAGCTATTGTTCAATCTGTAATTTAGGTCTGTCTGGATCAAAAAAACATAAAATAAGGTCTGTTGCTCTAAATTTCACCCCTTGTCTGGCAAAGACTCATCAAGCAACATGATAATTATTCCCTTCTTTGAATGTGTTCTACAAATACAGCACCGTTTTCAAAAGATGGCAGCAAAATTTGCAACATTCACTAGATAATCATTCTATTTCTCTGAGTCTGTGCAGTAATCCATTAGGATAGTTTTATATTTCCTCTTGTTTTTCTGGTATATCTCCTCTCACAATAGAAAGTTCTTTATGTATCATATGTGCATATAATGTTTTAGGCAGAAAGACCTGAAAAAGTTTTATACATCAGCCTGCAAAATTTTCTTGTGGGTAAAAGACATTTCACAAATGAAGCATATTATACACAGCCCAGTGTAGAACATGAAATGAAATTAAATGCTGTAGAACTCAACTTACTGGCAATATAAGTCACAAATAACTATTTCAAGACAATTTACAAACATTAGCGTTGAATTGCCACATGAGAGTTACAAGGCTGCACTACTGCTGTATCTTACATGTCAGTATAACCTGCCAGCATACACAAGGTTAATTTTTTTCTCTGTCATCCTACCCAACTTCAGAATTGTTGTTTGCAACCACACCTCTGAGATTTGATATGTTTCTGAAAGGACTTACTAAACTTTATGAATCTTCCCTCCCAGTTTTTTGTACCTCTGCTGAAATTGATTTGACTCGTGTAATAATGTTTGTGTTGTATTTATTTATATTATAACCTTCAGTTTTCAAGAATTTAAGTATGATTGCAAAAGAAAAAAAAATTACAATTGCTAACTAGAAGAGGTTGATTTACTTTCTTTTCCTAAGCAGCCAGATCAGGCAATACTTCAAACGTAATATATATGGATAGCATTATTTCTCACTTGTTCAGCACCATTCTGAATAATTACTCTCTGTAATTCCTACCATAGAGCAATAGGATGTCAATTCCTTTTTCCAGCATTAAATTTCTCTCTTCCTTTAATGTCGCCTGAAAACATCTCTTAAATAATAAATAGTAGAAGCCTAGGGAGAAATAAATGCCATAAGGGATGATAAATAAAGTTAACAGGAAAAGTTTCAGGGTGGTTGTTGGGTGTTTCATTGTTATTTTTAAGTAAAATGGGCCTGTCTTTTGTTGTTAATGGTTTCTATGATCACAAAGTTCATACATTCTTCTCTTATTAAAACAAATAGCTTCAGTTCTTAGACTTTATGGTTCCAGTAAAACATTTTTCTAACAGCAAGGGAAGTGCATATGGTGCAAAACATCCATCAACAGCACCATCCATGGCCATATAATCAGCTTTTCCAGCACCGTATAAAAGAAATGACAATTGTCTTTCTGCATCAATAGAAGCAAACTGAAGCACATTTTGGGGCAAAAGAGTATCTATTATAGCTTTTGTTTCTTTATCTGATGATTCAAATTACTGCTGTTTCTAGGAATTCCTGTAGGCTTCCCTGTTGGAAGCATTTTGCTTAGCAGATATAGATGTTAAATAAATAAAGGAGTGCTAACTTGCAGAGCCATATGCTTTCTTACTAAGAAAAATTTTAGTTCTGAGTAAATGCAACAGTTGCCTGAAAATGAAGAGCAGAAACTAAATCTTGTATTGCAAAACCACTCAAATTTATGAAAACACATGCAGTGTGACCATAATGGAACAGCGCAGAAATGCAAAAAAAAAAAGTAGAAAGTAGAAACCAAGTATTTATACATGGTGTTTCAGATTTTTCAATTCAGATCCATTTAAAAAAACAATAAGTTATTAAATTTCATGATGTTTTTTGAAGTGAGCTAAAAACCTATATATATAATATTAAAAATTGGAAGGTGTTTGTTAGTTTGGCCCATTCCTTGTTTCACCTTGTGAAATATTTACTTGAGAATTCCCACAACCAGTGCAGAGGCAGACATGATAGATAAAGTAGGGACACATCAGCATATTTATTGGTATAAATAATTTTCAGTATCATGAATTATGAAGAGTGTTCACATCAAATTATCTAAAGCTTGTACTATGGTTCCATTTCTATAATGAGCGCTGTTTTCTCATGGGCCAATAATCTTGACAAACTAGTTAGTTAACTGAAATTACTTTCTTACAAAGAAATAAACAACATATAATACTTCCACAGCTAACTCCAAGAAACAGCACTTACAAAAGAGGTAATTTTTGGCATGTTTATTGAAAACTTGCCCCTTCCAAGCTGACTTCATTATTTTGAAGCCAGAATAATTACTTCTTATAGTACCTACAGGAAAAATACTGGGAGCAAAATCAGCTCAGTGGGACATCTGGTCTTCTTTTAATAGCATTCATAATTTAAAGAAGTGACTATATGACTATAGCACCCCACTCTCTCCAGTTCCTAACTATACCTTTGAATATATGGCTTATTGGGCAATAGGAACACTTTTGTTTAGCCATTGAGATTATAATTGTGCCCTCACAGCTCCTATTGTATTGCCTAGCAAATTCAAGGGATTCAGTGTTACTCCTACCAAAATAAAACCCCAAAAGCCTACCAAACCTACAAATTTATGAATAGGCAAAAATCTTCAGATTTTGATACTATAAGATTGTGTGTTTTAGCAGTAAGCATAGACAAATAAGAGACCAGCAATGCTGAATAAATGGGTTGAGAAATTACTACCCATACTTTAGTAATTTTATAAGTTGTTTCAACCAGCTCAGGCTACCAAATGCCCACTGAAGGTTGATGTGCATTGAGCACACTCCTGTAAAACATCTGTAATATAGTTTTGTCTGAGAGGAATGAAGTTCAAGTACTAAGACCCTTCTCCACAACATCAACCAAAGCACAGAAAGCAAGACAATTAGGCTATGCATGGGACTTTGTTCCAGCCTAAACTACTGATGTTCATCATATTCAAGTGCTGCCAGATATATTAATTTTCTCATGAGGTGGAATTCAAGCAGATTTTTTAAGGGATAACAATCCTGCTAGTGATTTTAAGATACATGAAGGAATGGGGAACATTAGCCTAGGGGAAGTAAACTCTCAGCATTTAATCAGGAACAAACAAAATGTTTTCATTCATAGCAGGAGGTAATTTTGAAAGCCATTGTCATCTAGTCATCTTTAGCAGACAGTTATTTGTTGGCTGACTCAGTTTTAAATATGTGCAAATACCAATTTGCAAACTGAGCAAACCTGAGACATACGTTACTGCCAGTTATTTTGATGAGACTTTCAATTTGAATTCATCATGTCTTAAATTTACAGTTTAAGGGACTACTTCATTGAAGAATACTGATAACTTTTTCTTTGGCTAAGGAGAATAAGTGCTGGAAGGCTCAGATACCTCTGATAAGAAAGAGTTACATGTTAATGCTTCTGCATAGGTAAATAGGACTAAACAGGAACAGAGTCAATCCTAATGTAGAAAGGAGGCTTTGGAGCTCAGGTAAATTATGGGAATGGGCATGCATTCAATCACATATCCCTAAGAGTGGGAATTGGATAACATAATAAATTTTCTATTGAATCCATGAGTAGACCATAAGTGTTCAGTTAGGCTTAAAATCCAGTAAGAGGGTAAGGTAGAATAGGATTTTCGGCCTTGAATAAGTAATGTCTCTAAAAATAATTTTGAAATGGAAAACAGTTACATGTCTCCCCAACTTCACAGAGCTGGTGAATATTATTGTTCCAGACTGTATACACCCGTCTGCAAAGTCACTTTCAGCATAGCTGAACAAGTCCACACTGTTTAAAAGCCACTGTCACCATCTAGTGGCAGTCGGAAGGAGTTTAGTCAGCACATTCTTCAAATTCATTACAAAAGAACAATACATTCGGACATTTTCTACTTATATTACATTCATTTAAGCCCTTCAGCTTAGTATTTGGCTAGAATTTTAATATATAATCTAATTTCCACTTATAATTTTGTTTAAAAACTAGAGTTTACATTTTCTGACAATTTGCTGTCCATTTCTCATAGACCTTTTTACATAATTTTGGGAGCTGGACACTGGTCTACCTATAATGTTTATTACAGATTAATAAAAAATCTATATTTTTAATTCCTATAATTTAAAAAAAATGAAATAATTGCTCACACATTACTGTACTGTTATTTTTTTCAGCTTCTGAAAAAAGCTTAAAATCTCACAGAAGTGAAGAAGCTTAAAATCTCACAGAGGATGCTCTATAACACTGTTGTAAGGGTAGACTACTTTTAATGGGAAACATTGTTGCAACTGTGGTTAAGGAACAAAATCATTTCAGTAGTATTGTTCCAATGTTGTGTATACCACCTTACCAACCTACCCACTTTTTTCTGCACTTCTCACTTTCCTTACTTACAATTTATCGGTGTAGAAAGAATAAAAGCTTTTATTATACAATAATCTGCAGTCACAGCATGTTCTAGAAAACAAATATGTCCCTCTACTTAATGCCATTTCTCCAAGTTATTGCCTAGTAGTAAAATCATTGGACTTCACTTACTGTTCATAAAATGGGGATATTGGCATTTGTTGTTCTGATATACTACTACACCTTTTCAATTATAAAAAGATAGACTTACTAACTACTCATTTTCTTTGACAATTCAAGAAAATCAGGTTTTACTATATGAGTAAGAACACAAAAACTGTCATGCCAATCATATCCCTAAACCAGAAAAAGTAACTGCTACAATTCTCTAAAACTTAACTTGTACTTTCCATTTAGTCCAATATATTATCTTTTCTTCATTTTATTCATAACACTTCTTACTAATTTTGTGGTTTACTGATACCATTAAATAATTCTTTCTTTTGCCTCTGCTATTTTTTTTCCAAACTCTGCCTTCTCCTTTTTCTCTGTGTTTCTTTTTATATGTTTGATTGCTTGGGGGGACTTATAAAAGGCTCTGTGTGAATTTTATGTCTCCCACAAGTACTACACAACAGAGAATATCCATTGCCCTCACCAAATTATCAAACCCTTCCTCACATCAGTGCACAACATTTTGTCTACATTATAAACCATGACATTCTATCACTACTAACTTGGAATGCATAGAACTACTATAAATGATGGAGACTGAAAATTATCCCAGTAGGACTGCAGATTTTACTGTAGAGCTTCCCCTCCCCAGCATATAGATATTTACAGTTTACAGCCATAGGGCCAGTCTGCATTTTAAGAGCCAGGACCATAGGCAGCCCCTACTATTTATATGTGCAGTTTCCCAACCAGAAAAGCCCCTGAACAAAGAAAGCCTCCCGAGTATATTACATCAGAACAGCAAAAAGTCAATTGCACAAAATGCATCAGCCTTTTGGACAGAAAAGGAACATGGCAAGGAGCTGAAAGAAGCACTATTCTCTCGCCATTTACTTGGAAAGGTGTGATATTAGGGGGAAAGAGATAGGTGAAGGCTCCATTCTGTTGCAGGCAACAAGTGCCAAGGCTTTGAGGTTTATGACTCCATTCATCACAAAGGCAAAGGAGACTCTAAATTACAATCATATAATTCATGGAAAAATGTCAGCTGGCACGGAAGGAGGTTTTTATATTTTGCTTTTGGAAAGCCAGCAAATATACAAAGGCACAAAGAGTACATACTTGTAATCTTGTAAGAGTACTTACTTGTAATCAGATTTAAAAAAAAAAAAAAGGAAATAAAAAAACCCTCAAAGCAAAACAACCCTATCTGTAAGCCTCCATGTACTGAAGACTATCATATCTTCTTCAAAAAAACATAATAAAGTATGTAATGAGCTCAAAACCAATAAGAAAACTATATATTGCCCAATTCAAGTCTTTATGGATTGCTTAAAATACTGATAGAATACAAATTATTAGCAACTTGTGATTCAGGAAACAGCGACCATAACTAAACAGTGGAATCAGCTATTATGAACCAATAATTGATGTCATTTGATGCCACGGTGTATCCTTGTATAATTTATCAATAGTTCAGTTATAGCAGCAATAGGACACACAGGGATGCTTAGGAGGCAGATCTTTTTTTTAATGAGTTTTTACAGACTCTGCCAGGAAGTGGCAGTACAGAAGGATTTCAAGCTACTATTCTCTGTTCAGAAGCTGCTAGTTTGGAAGGAATTACATTTGCTTTGTCCTCCTCTGTTTATTTTCATTCCCTATTCCATAAAACACCACTTTTCAAGTCAAAAAAAAGAGACAGACTGTCTTGATATCAGGGAAGGTGAGGCATTTCAGGAAATATGTGAGGTTTCTTAAACTTCCCGTTATGTGAAACACTTCAGCAAACATTGCATAAAAGAAATTTTTCCTTATCTTATTTTGGAAAGTAACCCACAATGAAAAAATTATATAATCAATTTGGTTCAATTTTCTGATTTCTTGTGACTAATGTTTCTCACACAACGTATAATTAAATTTGTTTAATCCTGGTTTGGAAGAAAGCAGAAAATATCAGCTCAGAAAATTAACTTCTTCAAAAAAAAAAAAAAAATACCAAGAATGACACCACAGTTTCAGTGACCTGAAATGAACAGTGTCTTCATTACCTAGAATACATTTTACACGAGCAAAAAAAATTCAAAAGATAATTTTCAACCACAGACAACTAAAATTTAATGGCAAATACAAATAGCAAGCCAGTGGTAAGTTATTTTCATTAAGAACCAAAAACATACCTGTCCTGCTATCGAGAAGCCATTTGTAACACCTCTTAAATCAAAGACACAAAAATCTATCAGAAGATAAACAATAACAAATGTAAAACTGTTTGTCGGGGAAAACACTGTGGTTTTCAAAAAATTGCCTCACAGATCTTTTATATTAATTCCCCCCTCCTTTCCTGTGTGTAAGCACAGACCTATTATGGGGAGGGGGGGAATCATCATCTGGAATAGTGCAAGGTATTACCCAGGGACATTTAATCCCATTTAGAAGAAGATGTTCAAAACATTGGTAGCTAAAAATTTTTACACACTTTATCTCAGCCGGATTAAAGGTCTGAAAACCACTGAGTAATGGTTTAACAAAACAGATTTCTAATATTTTTTAAACAAGAATCAAGGACTTGCCCAATATCTAGTAAAAGAGGAAATACATAATACAGTAATAAGGAGATGTCTACTTCTAAAAACAAAACCAAGAGCTATTGCTTTTCTCTATTAGCTGTAACATAGGTTCTGCATTTGATCAAACTGGCACTTCACAGAATCACAACATATTCTGAGTTGGCAGAGACCCAAAAGGATCACCAAGTCCAGCTCCTAAGTGAATGGCTCATATGGCCATTGAACCCCTAGTCCTTGGATTATTAGCACCGTGCTCCAACCAAGCCAATCTCAGGTTTTGCAGGAGATTACTGGCTAATAAAAAGTCAAGGGAAACCTTCTGCTTAGAAGAGTTTCTGCAATCCTTTGAAATGGTGCAGAGGTTTTGATCTAAGTCAATTTTTATTCAACTGTTTTGAAATATCTTCCCCCTCCATCCCTCAACACCAATCCCCTCCTACTCTGCCCTCCATACCACCACAGTGTGTCTTCCAGAATCACTTTCTAACATCCGAGAGAAAGGAAAGAGTAAAGAAGGTAACACACTGAAGAGTATGACAGAATATTCTGCAAGAAATACTGGAAGTGAAATGGAGAAACTCTGAAGGTGCAGCTGCTCAGCCAAGACCCAGAAGAGATATAGGCTTTCAAAGCCTTCAAAAAACCTCCAGAGCCCAGAGAATTTCCAGGCTTCTATACCAACATCTTAACCTATACCAACTTTTTGAGCTGAACCAGTCCCATACCATAGCATTTGCAATATCTCTGGCCACATGCTCCCTTCTGCACTCCGCTTTGCCTTCCCTCAAATTGCACCATTTCACTTTTCTAAATCCATAAGGATCGTACTGTTATCCTCGGAACCATTAATACAAGTATATGAGGCCAACTTCCCTTTCTATTTTAAATGCACTTTGTGCTTTTGGATTTTGCATTCCAAATATTTAATTTAATTTCATTTCATATGTTTCTTTCCTTTCTTTACATTCTTATCCTGATAAAAATCTCATCTCCTTTTGGGTAAAACATTGTTGCTATAGGATACTGTAACCAAGAACTTGCACATGAAACTATCTTTCTGCAATGCTATTTAAGAGAAAAGTTTTTCACATAAAGGAGTTGTTAACTTACATGACAGTAGAACAAAAAAAAAAAATTAAGATCAAAGCCTGATGACTCTATAACACTGACTTAGGTAATTGTTAGAACATTTTGATTTTGTACATGTGTAAGATTTAACATTCTTGGAAATACAAGGAGGACTTACATTATTGCCTGTATCCCAGCAGTATGTTAACCTTCCAGTTGACAGATTATTTGCAGTGGTGAGTTAGACAGGGTTTATTCAAATAAACTTGGAGACAACCACTTCGACTGTGTAGGGGATGATTTGCATCAGATACATCTGGGAGAATCTTCCCTAATGGGACATCTACACCCAAGCACATTCTGTTTCAGGGAGGTACTGCTCACTCAGACACAAACTCCCCATGGAATGTTAATTACATGCATTATAGAAAATGACGTGTCTCACTGGGTATAACTAATAAATTCATGTTTCATCAAAGCAGGAGCTATCAAACAGGCTAGAAGTAGCTTCCTTGGAGAGCATCAGAAAAATAACTGTGGAAAACAACAAGCAAAAAGACAGCCTGAAACCTTTGTAGAGTTGATCCACTTTACTGCAGTTAAAGAGAAGTCTTGTGTGCTGATTCCATCTGATATGACAAATTCACTATTTGGAATAACCTTTTCTGCCACAAGTACAAAGAAGATATTTTTCAGATGATATAATGTGACCCATGCCCAGATGGTGGGTTTATTTGACATAATCCACCAGAAAATTTTGCTAGTTGAACTAACCTACTGTTAATATAACTTTTATATCTTTCTTGAAAAAAACATCATCATTTTTGTAAAAAAAATCTTTTTCTACTTGAAAACTTTTTATGTACATCCTTTCAAGCATCTTCTTTTCATTTATATATGTATGTCTTGTCACTGTTTTATATCTTGGGTTTATATTTTATAGCATTCTGAGTATTTTTTCAGTCATTGGACAGCTTTTCTGTAAATTTGGCAGATGTCTATGGACTAAAGAAAAACCTTCAGATGCACCATTTCTTTAACAACTGCTGTATATACATTGGATGTCAGAATTCTTTCATTCAATTTCCAGCAGTTTTGTTTTACTGTTTACATGACTCCCTTCCTCTGTGTACATTATAACATTGGCTTTTACCTTCTAAACCATTTCCAAGACTGATTTAAAATGTGCTATTCCACTACTCCACCACCCCCCACCCATAACTCATCATATTCCTATTGTTGGTAATTACTTTTTATAGGACATTTGGACATTTCAAATGCATTTTTCATTCCCATTTAGACAGGAGTGGATGTCCATACAGATCATCTTGCTCCAGACTTTAATGAGAAGATGTGGGACCAAATGCTGCAGTGTCCTGTTGGGACTTCCAGGGGATTAGTGACATTGTTCCCAAATAACTCCTCAGTGCCTAAAGAAGGCTCTGATCAAGCCCAGGAGTGAATTGTACTGAGGGAGTACAGATATTCTTCCTTTGGTTCACAATGAAGCCTTGAGGCAAATGGGGCAACATTTCATGGGGCCAGAAGGGGAAGGAAGAGTACGATATGCACAGTCTGGGTCATCTAACTCATTGTAATAACAACATTAGGCTGGCTTCAATGCATAGCCACCTTTTTTCCTGTACTAAGTGGGCCAAGAAAATGACCAAAGTGAGTATAATATGAACAACAGCAATATCTGTTGCATAAATTGCTAGAACTGGCAAGCGAAGAGCAGCAAACTTCAGCAGAGGCATCTTACAGAGAGCTGTGGATGGATATTTCCACCACTTTAAGGAGCCAAAGCTACTCTTTAGGAAAAGGACAGTAGAACTGACATGTAACACAGCAGGTTTACTGAAAGAAGTAAAGAGTGTCACTAATATTTGAATGTTTTGGTCTGAACTAAGCACATTCAGGAGGCAAATTAATAATTTTAGTAGACTAAGCTTACGCCCAGAAAAAGGAGAACAGACCTAAAGGTTTGTGACCTAGCACTGATATCAGTGAATATTGTAATCATGCACTGGTTTAAAAAATAGCAAATTTAACTATTAGTCTTTGCTGAACAAAACAACATATAATTTATTCTGTATCTTATTAGAACTGCATGGGTTTTTTACATATTGAATACATTAACCTTTCTGCTAAATGACTTAGTTTTACACAAGAATAATCTTGTTATTACAACTGTTTGACTAAATTTACACTTGGCTCACCTCTGTATGTGATTAAGGGTTTTAAATCTCTATTCTTAACGGATTTTTTTGGCCAGTGATTTTAATACTTCTTTTCAAATAAAAGCTCATCACTCTATTCTGCATTTAGGAAGCCTTGTGAGCTCTTAATTCGTGGTGGCCTTGATTAAAATAGCAAATTCTATAAAGTACTCATAAGAAGAAAAATTAATGCAGAACCAATAATACCACTGGAGCTGATGGAAATACATAGTTTTGTGGACAAGCCTAACTAGTGCGTAAAAAGAAATAATCAGTATTTTAATTTCTGCACTTTTTTACTATAAATTAAGAGCCTGAAAGTATCTACCAAAGCCACAAGGCTTCACATGAAAGCTATTAGTCATCTTTTTTTTAGTGTCAATAAATCTTGTCCCTGCAGGGACAAGAGGAGGACAGGGGGAAGGGGGTGGGAAATGCTGATAGAGACATGTTTAGGCTACTGGATTTGGTTTCCTACCTTTTACAGGAAGGTTTTTACTACAAACCAGAATAAAGAAGTAGTTCCAGAGAAACCAATCAAATGTAATATATCTATGATTCATATTACTTACAGCAACCATCTTTGATGTGGTAAAGTCATGCAATAATTTCATATAAACATTCTGTTTCAAAAACTAAGCAGAAAGAGGAGGAAAATCAGAAAATAGGAAAGAGAAACTTGGATTGCATATAAAAGGTATGGGAAAAAAAAAGTAGAAGGGCAAGCATTACACTGTTTTTGTTGATTACTAAAGCTGAAGGGCTAGATACATGCTGTATACACCAAAGAAAAGAATGGAAACCCAATAGTAAAACTATCTAAATGGGAAGAATTGGTAGAAATCAGAAAATTTTGGCTTTTATCACTAAAAATAACAATGAAAGAACTCTGCATTTTTTACCTATTTCTGGATTATAGTCTGCAAATGTGATTTTTCTTTAAAGAAAATATGTATAAGAGTGTGAAAAAGTTGATTCTAGAAAAGTCCCTTTTCAAAGATAAAGTTTATATCAGACTTTGTAGTCATCTTAAATACAGCTAAAAGCAATTGATAAATGACTACTTCCAGCAATTCCATTTCTTGTATGCATCCTGAACCTTGTTACAGTTTAGATTTTTCTCATTCTTCCTGTTTATTCTTCCAGACCCGTTGACTTTGGCTCACCTATAAATGCTTACTCTAACTTTTAAAAAGATGGCCATGACAAGTCCACCTCAGAATTTAAAAAGTGGATCTTACACCTGCCAGAGCATTAAGGAAACATCACAAGGCTCTCTGGCAGTCACACTCCCAGCTCAGGAGATTGTCAGTGCTGGAACCAAAGGCCCTTCACAGCAGGTGGCTCAGGAGAGCCCACGGGCCCCTTTTGCTCCCCTCACACTCACACAGCCAGACCAGCTTTCCTTACATGCTCAACACCACATTTCCCATAGCAGGTGGGAAGTTCCTAATTTGCTAAAAGTGAAAGGTATGATACGAATTATAAAAATAAACAGTGCTGTGCAGGATACAAAATTAATAATCACCCATACCAGCTCCTGGAGGGTCTTGTTCCTCCAGGTGTTGTGCCACACGTAGGTAGTTTTCAGAACTGCATTTTCCATGTAAAGAAAGATAAGGTTTTGGATTTAAATATACCTTAGTGCTGTTCAAAGGCCACTTGTACGTAAAAGGCAGAAAAATGTTTAAATATGAAGCAAGCCTTAGTGGACACCTATAAAAAGCAAGATCAATTGCTGTTCTTTGCTTTAAAGCATTCTTTAAACTTTTTCGTTAATAATAAGTAAAGAGAAGGAAGAGAAAGCACTGAACAATGTTTTCCAACACACACCACCAGATAGCAGCAAAGGATAAAAAGAAATATTTAAAAAGTAACCACTAAAGGCCACAAAGCAAAGAGAAAAATAAAGAGAAGAAATAAATGCAGAAGCTTGACAATTTGATGGGTCCCTCATAGCCTAATTACATACATGTGCAAATGCAAGGATGTCTAATTTGATGTAAATTACATATTAATCAGACACAAGAGAAAACTATGTCATATCTGGGTGTGATTTCAACCAGACATTCAGCTGCAGTCCTCCTTTTCTTGGCAAATACTCAGTTTTTAGTCATTCTTTGTGTTTGGCAGCTTAGCTAAGACACCATCACCACTGTTCAGTAGGCCAAGATCACCCTTTTTTAGTGGTCAGGGTTGACCAAACTGAACACAAAAATGCACCAAAATAAATACCTTCCTCCACCTCCCAAATTGCATTTGTTAACATATCTGCTGTAACAGATATCACCTCTTCTGGTTAAGCAAAATTAGATGAGCCTTTCGGACCTCACAGAAACATAAATATTTTTTGTTCCCACTTGAGAGCACTTGCTTGCAAACAATGAAAGGATGCCTCAGCACCTGAAAATCCAGTTCTTGACCTGTCAATTGCGCTGCACATTTAGACACCAAATGGCAGATACTCCCCATCAGACTAACATCTGTATTAAGTTTCAGAAATCGTTCTACAGTATTAAACAAGTTTCTTAGGTTTACCAACTCTATTAGCATGGCTAACTATTGTTAAGTGTGGTTTTCTGTCTACATGATATATCTCTCACAGGAGAGGGCAGAATTTTTTCTAATTCTTTTCAAATGAAACTTCATGGTACTTTGGCAGCTGATCTAAATGACATACATCAAAACAATTTTTCCTTGTGTTTGTCGTAACACTGACTCATTTATGTGAAGGTAGACAGCAGTAGTAAATAACAGGAATTCCTTGACTAAAACAAGAAAAAATGCCAGCATCTGAATTAAAAAAATTAAAATAAGAGAAAAAAAAAATTCTTGACATGGTGTTGATACTAATAGTGCTTGAAGTCTGCAACTTACTTTAATAAAGCTAAGATCATGGATTTGTTTGTTTTATGGTCTATGACTGGTTGGTAAATCAGTTTCTAGCATCTAATACTGTGTGCATCACCTAGCTTGCAGTACAAATGAGAATCCATTTCTGACGTGATTATTCATTCCTGGCTGTTTTGGTAAAGATGCGAATACAAATTTGGTGGCAATTAGGAAGATTTTGAGATGTAAAGATACATAAATGACATAGATTTCTGTTATTAATATAGATGGGATGGCCAAACAGTGTGATGTTGAGAAAACTTAATACAAACCTAACTAAAAAAAACCCCTCTCTCTTACACAGGTAGGATGTAAATCACAATAATGCATGAAGTTTTTATCAAACTGCTGCAGATATACCAATAGTATATACACATAAACTTCCAGCAGTAAGTTTTTGATAATAGGCTGTTATTTCTTCACCGTCTCCAGTTTTACAGAAAGGTAGTATCAAAGCTCTTATGATGGCAGCACAGGTGTCAAGGAGAAGCATCCTGGTAAAGCAGGCAAACAAATCTGAGCTTCCAAATAAAAGCAGGCCTGGCAAACAAAACATGACAGACAAGAGACCAAGACACAAAAGAGCACTCTGCTTCTATTCCTGCTGTTGCATATTCTGAAACATCTGTCTTTATACTAACTTTTGTCCAAAATTTAGTCTCTACTTGGTACCAGGTAAAGAGTGTTAAAATAATGTCTGTGTGAGGAAAAAAAAAATAAGCATCCATAACTTGTTGGATACAGGATGGGACAGGGTTTTTACTATTCTTTTTCATCCTGTTTCCACAGTATGCCAATTGAAATGATTCACTGATAAACTGCACAGTAAAATTATCAGGATAAAAAGTATGTGAACTATCTTGTAAGCATTTCTAATTGACAAAACATAATTCTTCTGTATGTTTTTCATTTTTCTTGCAAGTTCAGAAATAGTTGTGAACTTTATACAATTATGTTTAGGACAGTCACACAAGTTCATATTTTTCAGTGTTTACAAAAGTATGAAAAATTATGCCAAGTATGGAAATCATCTATTCACACAATGTGGGTACAGAATGTACATAGATTCAACATAAATTTATTTACCATTCAGTTATGTCTTCCTGAAATTTTGTGCAAACTTTGAACTTAAACCATAAGGGAATAAAGACTTTTACTTTGTGTCTTCATGCAGCAACTTGAACAGTTTTTATCTGCAGTGTGTTAGGAACCTTTTCATGACAACTATTCAATATATATTATTCATGGTAGAGGTAGCTGAAAGGTTTTTGATTAATACATTATTGAAGATGTTTTCACTGCTATTAGCTAAATTATTTACTTAGAACAGTTTTCTCCTAATATCCTTCTTGCTCTAAATTGTAACATATATTTCAAATGGAAGGAATTGGTTGAAATAACCAGTGAGGGTCATAAACTCAGCAAGTTAGCTGTCCTTTAGGTAATCAAATTCTATTCATCTCTTGATGTCCATAAAGGAGTGAAAACCCCCTCACACATTAAAGGAATAATGGATATTGCACTACTCTCTCTGTCTCTCAAGAGCTCAGTTCTTCAACACTTATCTTCTGAATCTTATTGGGATCAGAGAGCAGTAACTCAACTTCATAGTTAGTCTAAAGTAAGAATCAATCATGAGCTGCCTTCTTGTATTTAGATGCTTGCATTTACTATGTTTGATCATGTACAATGTCATGTACAACTGAAAGTTCCACATAGGAAGACATTTTACCATGAACAAGCCTCCTGAGCATTAGGAAACAGCTTTACTCTTTGTCAAACCAAGAAATTGTTACCTGGAGATATCCCAAATTCTTTCAAAGTCTTTCTTATAGTTCCAGGTGAGTAACACATTCCTAAGCTCATTTAAAGGATGCCAAATTATTTTCTGAAGTATTTAGCTGTAGATATATATCAGAAAGAAATGTATCTTCCTGGACTTTTTTAAAGTTTCCAAGGAAGCTTTTGCTATAAAATCCAGCATGCATGAACCAGGATAAGAAATTGTTCTCCCTCAGGGCACAGTCTGAGATAAGGTATGCTGAAGGACAGAATCTCCAAATAAGTCCATTATCCATGCCAGTTGAATTCGAGCCAAACCTTGCTTTTCTTGATTGATGCCTTTTATAAATATAAATGTGATGTCAATTTGAATGTTGCATTCAAATAGTTCATTTAAACTTAATCTAGCACAACTAAAAGCTTGTTTTGAAGGTAAACGGGTAATACATCTCATTTCTTGTGCGGAATTCAGCAACTGGAACACTGTCTGGAATAGAAGATTGATTTCTTAGCAAATGTCTAACTTCCCAGTGTATTTTAAAAAAACAGAAGTATGTATACCTAAGGAAATCATGCAGGGCAGGTTACATAAACTGGGTAAGAAAACCCAAGTAAACATAATCCATTTTGCCTCTCACTCCCAACACTCAGTTACCATATTTTAACAGCTGTATTGCTATCAGACAGCTGTTGAAAATGAGAAGCTGGTTGCTTTTCTCATTCATTCTGTTCAGCTTCCTTTTGTGAAATACTTTAATCCAGATGAGGTATTAGACTTTGAACTCTCAAACATCACCACAATTTGGGCTCAGACAAAAACAGATCCAAAAGTTCCAGTAAGTCAGCAAATATGAAGGTGTCATGACATCTTAGGAACACATGGCCTCATCCATATGTGTTACTCTTATCATTCTCCCCAAAAAGTCCCACATCAACAGCTTTCTAAAATACTTTTTTTTTTCTTTTTTAGATTGAAATATACTGAAATGAAAATGCATGAATAAACACGTCTCTGAAGTTAAAAGGATCTTCCTGGTGTACTACAACTCACACTCAGGTGTTTGCTTGAATATGTCTGAATGATGTGAGACATGAAGACAATTATGCATAACTCTGCAAATTTTACAAAACATTCCTATTGTCTTAATCACTATATGACCAGCTTTTAAAAAAGCATAATTTGTTAGGTTTCTATCAATTGTTGTATTTAAACTCTAAAATGTATCTAATTGTATCACCACTGACTTTTTTTCCTGAGCAGCTAGCAAATTATCCAAATTTTCAGTCATTACAGCTTGAGGCAGCCAAGCCTTGCTTAAATGAAATTTATACCAATCTTCTGAAGGATCTTGTCATGTCTAGTTCTTGCCATTTATCTAAGTGTGGTTCACATCAACCCTTGTCAGTGTTGAGACTGATTCCTAAGTTGAGACTTAGAGAATGATCTGCTTCAACAGAACTGGAGCTTTATCTTTCTCTTAGTGCCACTGATATGGATAAAGCCCACAATGAGAATATACCAATAAACTCATCCAATTAAAGTTGCAAAAGCATATCCGATATTTTTGGATTAGAAAATAGCAAGGATTATAAAATTAAATCAGAGTACAATTTCTAGGCCTAGAAGTCAGCCTAGTTTAACCTTTTCATCTCACTAGTGGTTTTCAAATGAAAGAAAAATTTAAAGGGCCCTCAGCACCTAGTGTACCCTTTAGAAATTATGGGAAGTGCTGACTACCTTGAAAAAAAAAAATCAAACTACATATATATAAGCTTTGGTTTACAAGCTTAAGTACAGGCATCCAACATTTAAATTTACGGTTAACCTTCTTGAAATACATGGCTAAAGTGTTTGTTTCATCCTTTCACCTAAGAATGAAAATCCTTTTTACTTCCAGATACACCCCTCCACCACAATTAAAATGGATGTTAGAGCCCCAGTGCAGCACTATTTACATAGCCTAACAAACCCATTGTTTTATGAACACAAGCATAAACCAGCAACATTTCTCAAATGCATTGAAAAAGCAAATCCTTTCTGAGACAGAAGGCAGGCTTTTAAACATGTACCTGCCTTTCTCCCAGAACCAGACCATTTCCAATGGCTCCCTCCAAGCAAATTTGCATTTGCATCAGACAAATGCTACTGAACTCATTTATATATGCCATCCATTCATACAGAGATAAACTTGTAGGCACCAGGACATTTTGAATTCAATTTTAATACCAATGGCTGCTTTGTACTCCTCACCATCTGTCATACCAGGCTGCATAGTTTTTTTCCACAATGTGATATTCTCATTCTCCCAAATAAAAATACTTTTTGTTTCCCCTCACAGGAACTTCACACATTCTACTTCAGAACATAAAAAACTGATCAGCCTAGCACTGACATTTAATGTGTTTTGAGACATAAACTACACACACAAGCTAACACAACTTGAGACAAAAATTCTTCTACTTTTGGCCTCACTTTAAAAAATAACAAATTTGCAGTTTATGTCATTTGCATATTTTTATATAAGATGATTTGCTTTCTTTGTATTTAGTGTTATCAGCGAGTGTTGAAATTTTGCCCTGGAGAACAAATTGCCACAGTTTTTCTAATAAAATTCTAAGTATTAATTTCTTTCAGTGACATATTAAAAGATATTCTGAGAAATATACCTCCCAAGAACATGCAGAAGATATAAAATTTGCACATGGAAGTAAGAGTTGCACACATCAGAAAATCCTGGAAGGAACTTGCTCTTTTCTTCTCTCCTTCCAGATCTAAAAATCAAATACTAATCAAAATGGTTTAACTGTAATATAAGCATCAAAGAAATGCTCAGATAAAAAACTGATCTTGGGTTGGTTGGTTAGGTTTTTTGTTTCATTAGTTTTTGAGATTTTTTTTCCCAGCAAATGCTACAGAGAATTAGAAGTGAAAACAAAATGGTAATAAAATACATTGTAGGAGCTCTCCGGGCTTTTGCAGTTATTGGCATCCTTTCTCACTAAACATGTCACTCAGCAACTCCACGCCAACCATGACCCTACAATTTTCTCATAATGCAGTTCACAGTAACTGTAGAATCTAGAAAGAGTCCGAGATTTTTCTTTTTTTTCCCATTAGAACTATTTTCCCTGCACTTTCTATTCCCTTATCTGGTCTTAGCTAATGCATCAAAAACCTATTGTCAGCTCTTCAAAACAGCAAGCCACCTTTCATGTCTTCCAGAACCACCAGGCTTACATTTGTAGAGGGCACATATTTTGTGCCCATTGCACATCTGCCCAACAGGAAAGAACCTGTTTCCCAGGCTGGATGCCAGAGAATGCCAAAGACACTTTTAAGTCTCTGCTTCCCTGTGTTCTTTCATTATATCGTTAATGTAATGATGCAAAAGCTGGTTGCACTAATAGAATGAACAAATTACTTTTTGATTGGGAATCAATGGTAACAGATGTTATCATAATACTCCATATTTAGAGTCTCAGTGTTTGCTCATGGGTCTTAGACACTCACAGTTCACACTGATTAAAAAGAAAGAAAAAAATCACAAATAGAAATACCATGCAAACCCCCCTCAATACACCAGTATTTCTTTGTCTTCCTTCTCCCCACCCTCTAACAGTACAGTCTCATGATTTCACTGTAACAATTTTAGCTTTCTGTGACTCTGACCTTTATTATAAAACCAACACTTCCAACTTTACCAGCAAATCTGCAAAAATTTATTTATTCATTTCTTCATAAACAGCTTCTGAATACTAAATTAACTCAAACCTTAAAACAGTCAGACAGATCCACTCAGGATTCCAGTTCTTGGGCTAAGTCATCTAGAGCACCTACAGAAACTGGTATCTCTTGGTCTTTCATCAAACAATTTATATGTTCAGTCATTCATTGGAAGTCAACAATATAGCTTTAAGACACTTCTATCATCCTCTCTTGTTTCAGATAATAATTACTGACACTCCCACATGTTCTACTCCTTTTATGTTATTAGCACAACTGCCACAACCTAGTAATTTTTAAACTTATAGAAATTTTAACATTCCTCACACTGGTAAGAAAAGTCTCAGTATACCACCTTTAGAAAATGTTAATTTATGGTGCTTTGATATTTATTGTTCTGCAGCAAAGTGCACCAAAAAAAAAACAAACCATGCATTGAATATCAAATTGACTTCTAAAACCAGGTGGAATGCTATTCCTTAGCAGAGGCTGGTTGGAGGATTTGTCAGACTTACTTTTAGTTAGAAAAGTAGATTTCTTAAAACTCAAAATTTTGTTAGAAAAATTAATTCTAGGGAGGAAAAAAAAAATTAAAAACCCACACACCACAAAACCACCCCAACATTATATAAGGAAAGAGACACACTGAAGTTATAACCCAACAAAAAGGCATTCTTCTTTTGTAGAAAAAGACAGGAACAAATCTACGCTTTCTGAATATGACATTATTCAGCTTTTAAACACTTCAGGATGGTTTTCATGCCTACATTTTCCCCTTTAAAGCACAAGAAAACAAAGGATTTGATGTTTGTTTATATTGACTGAAAAATAAAACCCTGTCAAAATATCTCAAAAGGTGTTTGCAGCCTTCTGTTTGAACTACAGTTCTAGAAATACTGCTGGGTTTTTCACAGGCCTTCCTTAGAATGATGCTGTGCACCTACAGTGGAAAACTACATTTTTTGTAAGTTCTGCATATGAATGGTGCTTTTATACACACAGCTGGAGTTAAAAAAAAAAAAAGCCCACCATTTTGAGTGTACATGTATGATTTAGAACAGGGTTAAGAGGCAAAGAAATCCCCACAAATTCTGGTAGTGTTTGATATAACTTTCAAGGTATAGTCCTGTGGTGTGGATCTGGTTTATCAGTTTAATATTCCTGTCTCAATTTGTCATATTTCTGATGTGGTGTATATTTTTATGAGAACCTACTGCAGAGCTGAGCTGTGTGAATAATGGATTTTACATTGTACTTTCTGAACTTCAAGAAAAAGAATCTCAGATCAGAATAGAATATTTGCTGTTTCTTTGTGAGGTTATTGCCAATTTTGCCCCTTTATTAAACAAATTTTTGAATAAACATTTCTCTTTCTATTTTTAAGTTACCAAAACATGAATACTTTGCTTAAATAAAAAAACAAATACTTGTCTTCCTCTAGAATATTCAATAGGTTAGTCATGAATTTTATATTAATAAGAAATTTGCCTGGTTTTATTGCAAAAATCTTCCTTTCTTCATGCCATTTGATTAGGTTCTGGGCATTAAGACAAGTACTGTTCTTTTACTATTTTATGTTGCTATAAGATACAAATTTTTTTACTACTTCCATGAGATAAATCTGATTTTGTTTCCTTGTTTTATTTGTTATCTAGACCAACACAAATAAGTTGTGTAGGTTGAGCTTTCCTGTTGGTTCTGTTAATACATTCTTTTAAATTTAGCATACAATCTTGAGCCCAGCTGATACCTAGGTGGAGCAAGATGGTAGAATATATTATCTTGACAAAGTTTAATAAAAATCTATCAAATATTTTATATACTTTCTGGAAGCAATTTAGAAAAAAACTGTTACCCAGCCTTAGCCACATCATACTAATTACATGAAGAATAAATTAATGTGTACTGGGTTGCAGATACACAGTTTAAGAAGTGAGATTACAAGATTGAATGTAAAGTTGTCTGTCTCTCTTATTCTGAAATTTCAAATGCTACATAGAATGGAAGTGGGTGACATCAGGAAGATAATTACATATTTTTATCAAGCTAAAAATATTTCCCTTCACTGTGGTATCATACAAAATTAATTTCCTAGTGTCTTAGTAAATCTCAGCTTTCAAAAACACTGAATCTACAGAATTTTTCACCACCAAAAATTAAGATGATCAGCAACAGTCTTTATCTTGAGTAAAATTAATTCAAATCCCTGTTAGAGGGTCAGAGAGAAGCACATATATTGGTGCTGCTGTTTTCCACATGCAAGGAAGTCTTCCAGATACTGAAAACTGGCACTGCATTTCTGGGCTCATAACCATTGTTAGCTGGACAGCAGCCAGTGGGCTGCCAGCAACCTTGCCCCACTGAGAGGCAAATGTGACATGCTTCCCAAAGAAGTCCATTCCCTGAAGTGCGATGAAATGTGAGATTAGAAGAGGATCATCTCAATGACAAAGTTCCTCTGACTTTTCAGAACCTTAATTTGTCTTAATCTGTCCTCCCTGTCATTGTCACTCTTGCCTTCTTGGTGCTGACTGGAAAAACTTCCCCCCTAAGCCTGCCTTGTGTCCACCACGGATTGGTTTGCTCTGAGATGCCCAGAGCAATTCAGTGCAACAGCAACAAAGTTCTAGGCCAAAGTATACCCAGCAGAGACAGCATATTTTCATAAATACATTACTTTTTTATATATATACAAACACACACATATTTACATACATACTCTGGGAAAAAAACCCAAAACCCCAGGCACTGTACTGAGCAATGAAAATATTTAAATTCACGTCATCCCCATAAGCATTTCAATCAGCATCAGTGACATACTTCAGTTTCTGCAGAGTTACCCTCTACTAAATGCAGTGTTTCTGTGTTTATTATGGAAACTAAATGCTTTAAGTAATTGAAGATGACACCCAGCAATTTTCAGCAAAACATGTCAGTTCTAAGCATCTTAAAATATAACCTTGTTTTTATGAAACTGTTCTGTTAGCAACATAGATCTAAAATCAACAGTGCATCTCAAGATGTTAAAAATTCCCTTAAAATAGAGATATCTTCAAGTTTCTCATGTACCATTTTGTGCTCACTCTCCTCTCTGAGTACAAACTTACTCAGGGAAGAGAAGATAATTAAACAGCAAGGCCATGACCAAGATCAGAATCTCTTAGAGCTATTGCTGCACTGATGATCCATGACACTAATAGCCACTAAGCAGCAGTGATTCAGTTTTAGAGGAATGACCAATTCCTATAGACTGTCCATCCGGGAGCTCTGGACAGTAGGTAGGTGTATTTGTCACAATCAAATATACATAGCATGCCCACACTGAAAAAGACTGACAACTACACATTAAAAAGCACATGAGGAGTTCAGAAAAAGAGGTAAAATAAGTTTCTTTTTTGCAGCAAGATTACTATAAACCCTGTAACATTTTTCTATATACCATTACAACTGTTTCTTCTTCCAGGAGTTGCTATTCATATGCTGTGGCAAGATTATCACAACATTGAAACTTCTGTTTCCTCAAGCTTGACCATCATTCACCAGAAGTCTTTCATTCATAGCAAAAGTGCTGAGATGAACTGGTATTTTATATCGCTGTAAAAAATTATTCTGCACTATTTACACTGTAAATCAAAGCTGAAACACATTCTGTTGCAGAAACAGAATCCAAAGCTTCCAGATAATAGATACAGATAATATTTTATTCTTAGTGGAGAGTGCTCAAGCTATGCAACATTTAAACATAACATGTCTTTGGGCCCTGGACTAAAATTCTTGTATTCTCAGCCTCATTTTAATATTAGTGTGTTCAGTGCAGAAGAAAGGTTGTCTGCCAAACCATGATCTAACTGATAAAAAGAGGAGAGAAAAAGTCAAAGCTCTAGCTTGTGTTTTAGATTTTCAACGAATTACTTTCAAAAGCTTGATGAAATAAAACAGTAAAAAACAACACCCAAAAAAATAGATGAAAGCTTTACAGTATTTTGGATTTTTGACATAAGTACAGGGAAAGTCCTTCACATTTTCCCAATATGAAGAAATCTAATCTTTGCAACTTGTCAAGAAAACATAGGTATAATTACAATATTTTCAGTAGGCTGCTACAGACCCATATCGCAATAATTCTTATATCAGACTCAGTTGAGCAGAAGGAGGACTCTAAACCTGAATTTAGTCAAGCCAAAAACATTTGTTTAAAGGAAGCTTCCAGGAAGTGAGTGCTGATACTTTTGCAAGGCACAGCTTGTGTTTGTGTCTAAAAATCTGCCTACGGAATTTGCTTTCCCTGAAGGCTACAAGAATCTGTAGCTTTCACATGTAGAATATGAAGCATTTCTCATGCTGGGAGCATTTCAGAGTCAGCCTCTGCCACAGCAGAACCTGGGGAGTTATCTGCATCTTCAGACAAATCTGTGGGATTTAAAGAATCTCTGGAGGACAAGCAATTTTTAGGGTATCTACTGATAGGAGCAACACCAAGCTAAGCAACCTTATGGACTTAGCCCTTCATGTTTGCTTGTTACATCAGAGAATGACTAGTTATTGATGTACAGCTTTGTCATTTTACATTTCAGGCAACTGGATTTGACCTTATTTTGTGGCAATTCTGCAACCAACTAATTTTAATTATCAGAATGCAATTCATGTAATGTAGCCCTGTATCACCCTTGGAGCAGTTAGTTTTAGTACTTTGTCTCTCTTGTTACTGTTTATAAATTTTGAACGCTTATGTAACAGTCCACTCAAATCCAGCAAACAAATTTGTTTTCTGTGTTCAACCAACCCAGCTAGCTTTTCATAACATGCTGCAAACTTGCTGTTTTGTTTCAGAATTTGGATTTCCTATTTCATGGTTCACAAGAATAAAAACACTTGCCATTTTTCTTCAAAATTCTCTAAAACTGAAGACATTTCTTTGATAGTTCCTACTATAAAAGGGGATGGCAATGTCTCAGTTCCTAATCCCATTAAATGCTCAGACCTGAGATATCTGTGTGAGACTGGACACCACAAAAATCTCTCCAGCATTAACCAGTATCCCTGTGTACATTACATCAAGATCCAAGCACACATAAAAAAGCCAATATAGATTTAGTCTACATTGTACATGGTTCACATGTTTTAGTTAATTTCACATAAGAAACTGTCTTCAGTTTTTGGAACCAGAGAACTTATACAATCATAAAATAATAGTCTCTCTTATGCAATAATAATTACAGTTCATTGTAACATACTGATTAGTCATTCAAAAGCATGGTAATGCAGTGTTTATTAATTATTTGGGAAGTAAAACAGCTTATATTCATTTCAACAACATAGGTAATAGGATGGATAACTTTGTCTAGTTAACTACAAAAACCAGTATTTTCTGAAGTCCAAATCACTAAAGTTTGTGGAAGTAAAATTTGGCTGTAGCTGAGAGAATTCAAAAGGATGGCAACAACATAAACCTCAAATTCTCTTAGAAAAGCTCCAGAAGTAGCCAACCACCAAATCTCTAAATTTATTAGTCTTTTAACATGTTTTTCAAGCAATAGGAGGCTAACCATTTCCTCCATTGATTAGTTTATTAATCTATATATACATTTTTGTTTGGAGCTTTTGGGTATGTTTTTTGTTTGGGTTTGTGTTTTAAGGTGTGGTTTTTTTCCTCTCCTTTTTAAGAGTAGCCAGTGTTAAAAGGTGCTACTAATGATAAAACATGACAAACCCTGCAAGCTGTGGGGAAATGAATTTATTCTACAACTATTAAGAGAGCAAGTGTACCCCCTGGGAAAGAAAAAAAGGATGGCTTTAATAAAATAATTCATATTCTCTGTACTGGCAGGAATTAAAGCAGTTCAAAGACCTAATACTAAATCTTTTTATGAAGTAGATGAATACAGTTTCTTCAAATTGTGTTTTGTTTTTTAGCAACATGCTGACATTTTGTTGAAACAGTAGGAAAAGGAATCTGCACTGAAAACAAAAGTTTAGAAAAATATTATTTCTATTAAAAAATGTGTTGGGGAACAACAATAACTTGAAGAAAGAAGAGACTAATGCATTAATTTCTACTCTCTTCTGTGAACTATGCCTAATATTAAAGTAATAGGCCTGCAATGCCACCAGACACTTCCCTTTCATATCAAGAGTTACAGGAGCAGACCCTAGGGAAAAATAAAATAAAATAAAATAAAAATAATAATAATAAAAAAAACAGTAACAACAAAATGTCACAGTCTTCACGTGGCAGTAGTATGGTAGGTGTTCCTGCTACTCAGTCATCATCATTCTGGTGCTGTTATTTTCTTACAGAGATAATCTTCTGCATTAAATTCTACTCCCTTAAAAAACATTTTCATATATATTTGATGCCATTTTCCTATCCAAGTTCCATCTTCCATGCTATTGAAAACTCACACATTCTGCTTCCAGCAGGAGAAAAAAAAAAATCTGAAACCAGTAGTTTGAAACCTTCTTCAAACAAGAATTTTTTTAAATCTGAAATTCTCTTCATTTTTTAGTGGCGTTCAAAGTTCTCATGAACCAATGCACTCATTTTATCATCATTTCTGAAAACATTTTAATTTAGGTTGAAGGCACATATCTGGGGATTATGTTCGTTTTTATCCTGAGTACACAGAGTTGAAAAGTGACATTTAAGTCACCATAGCTGCAAAAAGCTACACGGCATTTCATACCAATAGATATCTAGAATTTCTGTGTAAGTTACATAACAGGCCACTTCAGAACTCACTACTGATATAATTTCAACCATGTGTGTAATTGTTATGACAACCCATTTACCAATCTGTGAACAGCCCACATCCATTATACAACCGAGGAAAGATATTCCTATAGACTTTGTACTTCTGCAAGTATATTAGGTATTTAGGAGCTAGAACATGCCAGATTAATGGATTTTAATTTTAAATGTTTGGTCTAATTTTAAATTTAAAGAACGTCTTCTGCTCTTCTGGAAAAGAAGACAAAATAGCCGCACTGATAGGCCACTTTGAAACAAGCAACAGAAGATTGTCAAGAATGTGTCTTTCTTACTCCAATTTCCAGAGGAAAAAAACAAAGACAAGAATCTGCTATAAAGTTTCTCAATATCATGCCAGCCTATCACGCCACACAGTGTGTGCATATAGACAGTTATTACGCTCAATAAGGTAGAAAAATGTCTCACAAACATTAGAACGATCCGCCCATTCAAGCCTCTGACTTCATGTATTACTGAATTTTTTACAAAAATTAGATTATCTCACGCTGGATCATAACCTGATTCTTACATATTCACTGGCAAGTAGCATGAGTTCATACACAGTGCTTCCCTTCACAGTTCACCTTGGATCACAAAAACTCAAACAAAACCACCCAAAACCCAACAAATTTTCCATACCAAAGTCTAGTCAAAACCCATGAAACACTTCTACCTGTGAAAATATCCGTTTCCAAGAAAGTGGTTCTTGAATCTTTGTTTCCCNAGTTTCCAAGAAAGATTTTGTACAACAAAAGCACTAAAAGGGACGCAGATGGTGGTTCTTGAATCTTTGTTTCCCTCTGCTAGTAACTCAGTTTCTAGGAAAAATTGTCGCATTGTGTCAGTAAACAGCCACAAAAAAGCCCAAACGCAAAAAGCCCAAACACTAAACAGAGAAAAAACCCACATCTTACCTGTCTTCAGCCATATGAGTAAGAATATTTCACTCTCTTCTACATGGTTAGAAAGAGATGTTGAATTCAAATTTTTTCAGTGATTCACAGTGCAACATTTGCTTTGTTTAATTGTTCTTTTCTGTTGTATATATGGATAGAAGTAGATGATACCCCATCTCTTTCAAGGTTCTTGCAACAGGGAGCAGGAAGAAGCAATAAAATTTTGTCTGTAGATTCATGAGAATCAAGTAGGAACAGGAAGTGCCCTTAACTGTTGATGTTGGCTCCAAAATTCAAAAGTACCATGTAAATTTGAGATGGGATTTACAGATATGAAATTATAAAGCCATGAATTAGGATATCAGATTTCTGTTCAAAACTAACTCCATTACAGAAATGTAGTCCAGTATTTTGAAGGCTATTTAACTCTTTATCCCTGACTAATTAGGATGATGAGAATAATGCTAAATATATTCCAGAGATGTACATGAACCATCAGTGCAGAGAGGTGCAAACAACTTTGTGACTGAAATTCTCATCCCTTACACCTTAACACTGAATTTGCTCTTCCTTACACATCTTGTTTCCTAATTGCCACATGCAATATGGTTCATACTTCACATGCCTGCCATCACAGCCTGCCAGAGCAGACACAGCAAAGCATCAGGTTTCTTTCGACCTTCCTGTCTCCGCAGGGGCTTAGGGTTCAAGCAAATGCTGGCACTCCTTATCAGCCAAAATCAAAGGGTATGCAAGACCTACAGAGGTAAAGGAGGGACTGCCAGGCTGTCTCTTTCTTTCTCACCCTTCCCCCCACACCTTGAGGATGCGTGCGTGTGTCCAAAGATGAAAGAGGGTAGAAAGCAGCAAAGAACACCATGGAAACAGACAACATTAAGAGTCAGGGGCAGAAACCTGGTTGCTTCCTTATTAACGTAACACAGATAATCTCAGAAGTACATTTTACATTGAGCACTGGCTGCAATTTTCTCTACTAACAGCTTGAAGTTTCTATCTTTGTCAATTCATACTGCGCTCAGAGCAACATGATTTCAAGTATAATTCTGTGGACAACTGATTTTTACAAAAACATGAAACTCTGTTAGCTTCTCCTGATAATTTAAACAGCCCCCAAAACCAAATCAAGAAATTTCAACTTTTTTCAGAGTTTGTTTTGTTATTGTTGTGTTTGTTCAGAAGAATGGAGAAAAAAACAATTCCTAAGACCACAACTAGGATAGTCTCTGGCTTCACACAGAAGAAGGTAACCAATGATTCTCCTGGATCCCGTTACATCTACTTTTCCTTCCAGCCCTCAGGAGGATGGAAATTTTGGAGAGGGAAGGTGCATAGTCTGGTCTCACCACAAGACAGCACCATTACTAAACTATGACAAAACTAGGTGTATATTAAGATAAAACATGGCTATCCAGAGGTGAAACACTCTGAAGTCCTGATGTTTAAAGCTTGTAAGCCAATTAGTTTTAATACAATTTTGTGTAAAAAGTAGTATCAGCTGCTTTTTCCTTTCCTGACTGAACACAGAGAGTATCTTCAGAAGCTCAGCTAACTACCAGTGTTAGTAATCCAGGGTAAGATTCAGGAGCAAGGCTTGTTGAATCCAGTAGAGGCCTTATATGCAACAAGAAGTCTGGCCAGCTAAATATTCTTCTGAGTACATGCCAGAAAAAACAGTGTGAGAATGTAACATAAGTCTACTCATCTTAAGAGAACTGAGAAACCTGCCAGAATTTATGCCAGATTCTGCTGAAGAAGTGTATGATGAGGCTCACATAACAGTCAAGGGAGAACAATAGTTGCCCAGAAGAGCACCTTTGGGAGGTGATACATGTCAATCAAATTGTAGAAGATTAAAGCAAGGGTTACTAAACTCTCATATGCTTTAAAGTAATCCTTTAACACATTTTAAAAGGCTGCATGTACTTTTTCCTTCTGCTAGAAGGAGTTCCGGCAAAATCCTAGACAGCCATAATCAGTGACCTAGTTTCAGCTGGGATAGAGTTAATTTTTTTCCTCATAGCTGGCACAGTGCTGTACTTTTGATTTATTATGGGACTAATGTTGATGCTTTAATTGTTGCTAAATAATATAATTCAACAATAATGTTTTAATTGTTATTAAGCAGTTTACACAGAGTCAGAGCCTTTTCTGCTCCTCACTATACCAGTGAGGAGGCTGGGGGTGCACAAGAAGCTGGGAGGGGGATTGTTGGGACAGTTGACCCTCACTGACCAAAGGAATATTTTGTACAATGTGACATCATGCTCAGCAGATACAGTAAGGGAAAAGCTGCCCCAGTGTCACCTCTTCTGAGGCGTGGCGACCTGGTTCAGGAACGGCACGGTGACCCACGCCTGGCCACTCGGTCCATGAGCTCTCTGACACCAGTCTGGTGGAAGGCAAATGGTGTTTATTAAAGAGTGATTTGATGCTTTATAACCTAGGTTTGGAATGTCACATCCCCCTGCTTGTGTCACAAGCTGGGTGGTCCTAAGTAACTATGGGGTTAAACAACTAAACAGAGGGGTTCTATCTTTCGCGTACATCCTGTAATTCTTCTGATCGCCTGTGTTCACTCACACCCCAGGGCTGCTGCTCAGGAGCTGTCTGGCAAGCAATTGCATTGTGTATCACTGCCTTTCTATCTCCTAAGTCTTTTATCTTGCTCATCATCATCATTATTATTTCCCCTTCCTTTTCTGACATATTAAATTGTTCTCAACCTATAAATTTTACCTTTCCCCCCCCCCCCCCCCCCCCATTCTCTCTCCTGTCCCACTACAGGACTGGGGGGATGGGGCAGAGCAGGCAGAGGCAGCAAGTGAGTGGCTGTGTGGTGTTTAGCTGTTGGTGAAATCACAAATTTACCAGAAATACTAGAGCACCTGCCCCAGCAAATGATACACCCTATTGTGCAGACACACAAGCTGGAAGGGAGAAAGAGAACATATAATAGTTTTGAACCCATTATGCGAAATAAGTAATATAATTTGTAAATGCTGTACAGATATACTAGAGAATAGCAGGGAAGAAAGAAAAAGACAAACTGTCTCCTTTTCTCAACTTTAAATTCAGCAAAACAAATAAACCTGTATACAGACCAGCAAAGAGAATTCTGTTCTGATAATTATGCCACAAATGTCAGAGTACTGCACACCCAACTTCATTGTACTGCCCATCTCAACAATACAGAATACTGAATCATCATGTTTCACAGACTTTCCTATCACACAGGAACAGAAGTAGGAAGAGAGGTTTTATTTTTTGTTGCTTTTAAAGTTAAATATGACATTGGCTATTCTCCCATGGTCAATACAAAACATTGCTAATACTACACCTCCCTATAAAAGCAGGAAAAATCCAAATCAAAAGCACAAGTTTTACAGTTGTCATAGATGAAAAATAGTCATTAAATAACTGTTTTGAAATCTTCATGAAGAAAGTAGTGGAAAAAAGTCCATAAAAATAATTCCACTTCATCAGAGCAGAAAGAACATTGTAAAAACAAATCAAATCCCTCCTCTGTATGCAAGAACATTGAGTGAAATTGTCATTTTCCAAATCTCACACAATTTTCTGTCCAGCTCTCCCATTCTCTGGTTCCACAGCCCTAGTCATACAGCCCTGTAGTGTTTGTTCTCCTTTTAACAAAACAGAAGCAAAAGCTGTTACAAAGGGTTTATAAAGTACCTGTCTTCTGTCTCAGTCAAAACTAAGGAAATTCTGCTGCTCCAAATGGATCAGAAAGAGGATTTGTACCCAACTTTAAGATACAGGTACACAAGCACTGAGCTGTGGGGGCATTGACCTTGCACGGCACTATTACAACACTGAAACACACTAGAGAGAACATCTGACACTGGCAGATCTGCACAGTGTTTTCTGAGACAGACCTTCAAAATGAAGAGTTTCAAGTACTTATTTTGGTCTTAATTTAGCTTCACAGCTTGGTTCACATATTTCTGAAATTCAGTCTAAACTAGAATTCACTGTCAGTCATCTCAACATTGTATTTTTAATATTAACTGACAAGATAATTTGCTACAAAAATACCTGACATTCAGACTAAAAAAAAAAATTCTCTGGCTTCAATCATAGCACACAACACTGCAAAACACCAGCAAACAAAGGCTGAAGAGACACTTGAGAAGGAACAAAATTAGAAGATTAAGTCAACCTACAATTACCACAACACATTTTGATATATATTTTCACCCCAACACATGCTATGTGGATATGCATTTATTTTTTTTAAAAATGCATTAAAATGTCACAGCCATTTAAATAATTTAAAACTATCCTGCGAGTTCCAATAATATTCTGAAAATTGAAACATGTTCTTAAATTCTATTTTAGACTTGAAATTTAATATTTTATTTTTATACAGATTTCCTCACACCAAGAAAAGCACTTAGGTTTTCAGGATATGGGAAACTAAATGCATTTTAAAGCCTGGATTGTTAGTGAAACCTCTAAGCAACCTGAGCTGGCACAAATCACAGGACCAAGATATTATTCTTTTTCTTATTTTTCAATATCCTTTTGTATATCAGATATGGTTTTTTATCATGAAAAATCTCATTTTCTTTCTTGATAATTTCTTTCTTTACTATTCCTATTTAACTAAAAACAACATATATTCAGTGAGTGTGTAGTGAATGGCCTTTAATGTAACATGCAATCCCCAGATAAGTGAAATAACTGTTTCTTTTCTATAGGCCACAATTTCACTCCATTTGAGTAACATTCTCCACACACTTTTTTTCCTTTCCCTTGACCATAACATTGATTGGTCTAAAGCCTCACTTGCAGCTGGGGCTTCAATTACCATTATATCTAAGAACACTAATCAGATGTTGATTGCAATGGTAGATGCACTTAATTTACTGCACAAACCATGTGATTAAGGTGTTGTGATTATATTTCTGTTTAAAGTTTTCCTACTTTCTTTTTCAAGCTGGAGAATGCTTTTCCGGACACAAGATTAAGGTAAAGTTAAAATTATTTTCTTCGGTCATTGTCACCTCAACGTACTCAATATTTCCTTCTCTGATTGCATAACTGGCTAGAAAAACAGATGGGCCCAAGTTTAGAAATACTGCTCAAAAGGTGTATATTTAGACATGCCATTCGTTATGTGGAAGGCATACTTCCACCCACCCTCACATATATTCAGTAACATATCTTCCCAGAAATATTAAGAACATGAGAAACAGAATGAAGCATTGATAGAAGCATTTTTATCAAGCAGAAAAGACAGATTTATTATTTTTTAAAATCTCCTTAAATACATTATATTACATGGGGAAAATACTAAGCCAGAGGAAAGATCTTCACTACTCCTGCTCTATCCACAGTAGCTCTCTTCTGCAGGAACAAATATCTGTCTGGGATGAGATAATGCTGGCTGGAGAGGGACGTCCTACCCAAGAAAAAAACATGGCACCAGAAATGTAGGAACCCACTGCTTAAAGGTCTAATTCAGCCTTTTCAAACTTCTGTGTTTTGCTTTCTGTTCAGGTGTCCTTAGGGTTTCAGTCAGTTTATTTTAGATCATTATGTGAGGGAAAACGCCACCAAAAATTTAATGCACACTCTTGCCATGGAAGGCTGAGATTAAGATCCTCCAAGAAACCAGGAAATTAGTTAGATTGATTGTTAATGATCACTGCGATAAGTAAACATGTTGATTTAAAATGTGCTTGATAAAGCTTAACAAGATAAGCAGTTGGGTATCAGAAATAAAAATTAAATTATGCTGTTCTAAACTGATTTCTTGAGTTAGAGTTTTGGTAAAAATCAGGTCAATTGCTTGAAAGAAATTAAAAATGAGAAAAAATAATTACACATAATTAAGATCTCATTATCTTAGCAAGGCATTCAGAATTATAACAAAAAAATTATATTGTATAGCACAACTCCTGTAGTCCCTGTCAAAATAACCAGAAGACATATTTTAGGTGTATCTCCAAAACACTATCAATTGACACCAAACAGCTAAAACAGTTTCAGTAGTCACCAACATTTTTCACTTGTTCTCATGCACTGTCCATGAAATCTTCTCAAAGTATTTTGCAAACCCCCATGTATTTTTGAACTAGTCCCTATAAGCTCACTATGCTGGTTTCCAGTTAGTGCTGCTGACCAGTAAGAACAATTACTAAAGAGCAAAAATCCTGCATTCTAAGGCTTGCATTCAGAAGCAAAACACATGTGAATGATTACAGGCTCAGCTTGTCCTCATGCTTTAATGCCACCATAATTTTCTTAAGCACATAAGTTTCCTCTTGAAATCATGTAATTAATGTCTAAGTTTTCTGAAACCATTAAAAAAGGGATATTTTCTAGAATTAATCGAGGCCTAATACAGAGACAGGAGTGATGCTTTGCTTCAGATGTCTTTTCTGGCACATATTTAAAACCTTTTTTTGGTCTTAGATTCTAGTCTATTCTAGTAGTTTTTATTTTTTCCATTCTTAACAAAAAAAATCAACATTTCATTAAATGTTTCAGTATTATCTACCAATACATTACATTGAAGTAGGTTCTCAAAACAAATTTTTCCTTTGTCCCATCCACTAAAAAGCCTTTGAGAGGAACTATGAGCTTCCTTGGGTGAAAATTTGCTTTTATTCCCATTTAAGGGCCAACTCTCTCCCTGGAAACAGGAGTTAATGACGTTTGCATCTGATATACCTGCAAGACTTCTGAGCTTCCTTCAAAGCTGTGGTCACTGACAAAAAAAAAAAAGAAAACCAAACAAAACAAACCAGTCAGTGTTGAATTCTGTGCAAAGGCTGTTTTCAGAAGAATGTAGAAATTGGGTACAGACTGATAGCTCTGCCAGCTTTCTATATGAGTAAACAATTCTGCAACCTGCCAAGTGACACAGTGACAACAGGTCACCTCTCCTGCAAGATTTCTTCTACCTTCTCTATGAATTAGCAGGAGATACTCTGGCAATATGTTGTCCTCCTTGCTCTCAGGTCATGAAAATGGAGATCTAATACCTTGAATTATCTCTTTTTTAAAGCTTTCTGTCTTCTTAAAGACCACACAACATTTCTCAAGAAACTACAAAGCATACTGTGTGCTAATAAGAAATGATGGCAGTTAGAGAATTTAATGGAAACCTACACAAGCAAAATGAGGTCTGGGACGAGCCTGATCTGCAATGGTCTGTTTCAACAAAAGAAATGGGCCAGCAAAATAATATACTTGACTTCATAATAATAAAATAATTGACTTCATATTATTGTTTCTTCTGCTTGTGAAGTTACTATACCCCTGTTTACGCTCTTTACAAAAAGGAAAGAAAAAATTTCGTTAGGAATCAGCACATTAATTATTATTTCTCTTCCACTTCTCTGTGCTGCTAGCTACACAGAGAAAATGATAATGTTTCAGTAAAATTCACCACAATATGTCACATTAACATATCAGTATGATATATGGGTATCACCAGACAAAAATACTATGTTCTTCATTTGCTTATAAATTAAGTTATTCTCACTAGTAATTAAATGGAACATAAACATACAATATAATTAGATACAGGTTTTTTTCGTACCCACAAAGCTGTAGTTAGATAGACAAGCTCATCAAGTAAACTAATTTCAGGCATTCCAATATAAAACTGCTTCTCATTCTTTCTCAGTATATAAAGGGGTTTTATTTTATTCCTCATTTCAAATCAGGGTTAAGAGAGAAGATATTGAAAACTTATAAATAAATGATATTCAAAAGAAAAATAAGTATCAATATCAATATAGGAAAATAAACTAAATGCTATTTTCCAGGGTCTGTCGGATATTTTTTGATACTATCTCCTGACTGACTAGGAAAAAAATATTTGCCAAAAAATAATTGATACAATGAAACTCCTCCTTAGAAAAGGGGGTTTTTTCTCCAGCGAAAACATTCTGGTCAAAATCAGGGAAGGAAAATCTTAGGGTTCTACATAGGAATGCCACTTTTATCATATTGCAGATATAATCACATAACCAGTAGTAAAAAGGTAATTCTTAAAACATTATTAGGAGAATAGAACTGCTAATTGTTAAATAATGAATGAGCTAAGACACAGATTGTCCCCTAAAACCAGTTTTAGTAATAGTCAGCAGGATCACATGGATGTGGAAGACATGATCACATTGTGGGTTCACACAATTGAGCAGCTTCAGATGGAAACACTGAGACAAAACTTTCAAAGAATAGCAATAATTTGGTACTGAAGTCCCTTGTCAGACATGAAAGGCTCTGTGGAGCCTTTGCCCTGACAATGCCAGATGATATTTTAATTTCTGTCTTCTCAAGGAGTTACCACAGTGACTAGTTTCCATCTGGCCTAAAGGTGCTCTTAAAAGAGCTTAAAAAATATTGAGTTCTCCTAAGACAGTGTGAAAAAGCCAAAGAAAAGTGAACCTCAAAAATGTTCAACTGTCTTTGGCAGAGAATATTTAGCTTTTAATGTGTTTTACACTACTTCAATATTAAAAAAAGTCATTCACAACTACTGTAGTGGAAAAAGGCAATTAAATTATTAACTTAGGCTTAATTTTATGTAGCTGGGATAAGCTGTGTATCTCTTTGTATATATTTATGTCCACTGTAAAACATAATGCTTCTATTCATTGGTAGCATTGTGCTTAATATTTTGTATTTGAAATGCTCTAGTAAATACAAAAGTGATAGTGAATAAAGTTAAAAAAGATTTAGTACCCCAATCTGAGAGAAGAAATCTGCTGTTTTGAGCAAAATACTGATTGCTTAAGCCAATAAATCCTGTGTAATTCAAAGGTAATCACTACATAACCTTTTAAAAAAAAAGTTCATTTTTTTCCTGCTGTCTGATTTAACTTTTTAACCCAACTTTTGCATAGCGCACAGCCTCTCTCTCCTCCCCAAGAAGAGGGAAAGAGAATTAAAAGGGCAAGACTCAGAAGCCTTGTGGGTTGAGTAGTTCAATAACTAGGAAAAAAAACAGGAAAAAAGAACAATTACCAATTGTTCACCACCACTTGAATGATGCCCAGCCAGTTCCTGAGCTGTGGCCCACAGCCAACGTTCCCTGTCTTTATATAGGTTGAGATTGATTCCTTAAGGTATGGAACATCCCTTTGGTCAGTTGAGGTCATCTCTTCCAGCTGTGTCACCTCCCAACATCTTATGCACCTGCCTCCTGCTTGCTGGTGGGAGGGATGAGAAGCAGAAAAAGCAGTAACTAAAACACCTCTTATCAACCCTCTATTCAGCACGAATCCAAATCAGAGCTCATACCAGCTACAGTGAAGAAAATTAATTCTATCCCAGCTAAAACGAACGCACCTGCAAACTATTGTTCATAAGCTTTTTTTCTATAACTTGAAATTTATTTTTTCTCCCTATAGAGAAGTTAAAGGATTTGTAATTTAGGTCCCTGTTCAGAAAGTCATTAAGGCAAAGCTAATAAATAGAGTTGCTTTCCTAAACTGGTTCATCAGACTATCGCAACATATTATTTATTCATTATTTTGATTTCTCCAACAAAAGCTTATCTTAAAGAAATCTTGTATTAACTCTTCAAAACTTAGGTAGAAATGAGAAAGAGATGACTGGCAAAGGAAAATGTGGACTGAGAAACGGTGACAACTATGACAAGGCCATAAGGTTCCTCATGTGCAAGAACACTGCTGAATGGCACTGAGCTAGTTGTTCACCATGGTTTGAGAACTCTGAGGGATAAGACACCCAAAGGCAGTGTTCCTAGTTTTATTTCAAAACTTTTTTCAAGTAAATTATTTGAACAGAATTCTTAGCTTGTCTACTGTTTTGTCAATTGATAAAAATTTATGAACATTCTATTATGCACAATGCACTTTAATTTGGTAACACTCAAAAGTGTTTGACTTGGGATATTTGATACAATTCTCCTATGGAACCTGAAAGGCCCAATCTACAAAAGCTGCAGGAGTAATTTCAGGTTCAAAATAGAGGAGCATGGCAAGCTGGTAGCAAGTCTGTAAAAGGAAGATGTTTTTCTAAAAAATTAATAATTGTACAGTAGAAATCAGGAGAGTTTCAGAGATTGCACTAGATCCTACTTTTTATGCAACTGACATGCGGGTCTGAGATCTGCAATGGATGTTCTTTGGAGAAAGATGATTTTGACAAGAACACATATTTGGGGCATATGAATATGCAAAGAATCATCTACTTTGATTTAAAATAGCGATGTTTTTAGAGGGGCAAAATAAAGAATGGTGTACATCTTATATTTTCTCTCTAAATGTGTGTCCCCATTCTGTCAAGTTTAGCTTACAGAATTCCACTGGATTCAAATTACGTGTAGGTTAGCAGTGAAATGAAGTTTACTATTGTGAAAATTTGGAAGGGTAGGGAAGAAAGGCAAGAAGGAAAGGCCATGTGCGGGAGTACAATTTCATTTCATTAAGTGACAGTGATAGAAGACGTTTCCCTTTTTAAAGATTATGTCTTCACTTTTACTGATAGTGCTGATCGCTCTTTATGTTCCCTCACTAAAATCAATCTCACAACTATGGCATTTTGATAGTATCTTTGCTTTTCACCAGCAGCATTAATTTATACAGCCCAATAAAAACACAGACAATTTTTCTCATAGGATGTGTTTAGATTTTAGATAAACCAGTTGACAAAGACATTAAAGATTGATTTATAATATTCACCTTCTAAAACATCAATTAGGAATCTAAGTATGCAACTGTAATTCCCAAGGTACTGCCCAAGAAATCAAGCAGTTCTTACATTTGTAAAAGTTATGATTGTCTATACAGGAGTGCAATAACATGTGCTCAGGGACTCAAAACCACTAAACTCAGGATTTCTTGCACTGAAATCCACAACCATCTTTTCCTCATTTCAGGAGGTTAGCTGCCACTGATTTATTCTGTAAAATTCAAGATTGAATTTTCACAAAGGTTGGGGAAAATTTCATGCATTAGAAATTGTGTTCCTTAAATAACTTTAGCGAAAAATTCTAAATCACTGAAAGTTTATGTCAAATCCTAGATGTATCTTTTATACAATAAGAAAGGACATTCTGAAAAATCTCAACATGTGAAGAACCATTCATAAGATTCAATAGCGTTAAAAATAAACCTGGTGAAGAAAACACAGAGATGTTTGTGTTTCCATAGTGACTATTTTTTTAATCAATGATGCAACCCTGTGAAAAGACATAAGGACTATCAAACGAAACTGCTTTTCTGACAGCACATTCTCCTAACATTATGCAGACCTGCTAAAGGCAATAACACTAAAAAAAATTCTTTACAAGCGCTTCAAAAATAAGAATCAGTTGTGAGCAACTTCTCCTTCACATTGCCTGTCTTCTTCCCATGGTGAAGACAAGGGTATGGTGAGAAGCATGCAGGCCTGGAAAAGAAATATGGATCCTGCACATCTTGCACACAATAATCCATGTGACGTTTCTCATTTCTGCTTTTTTCTAGAACCATTCTTAGTTTGAGACTCAGCATGGTTTGATGAACTGATGAGAGTTCCACTCTGCTATTCCGTCTCAAGAGGGAACTTGTTTCTAGCATTACGTTGTATGCCAAGACTTAGGCCCCTGCCCTTGACTGATCAGGTCCTCTTTAAAATACACAGCATGAGAAGCTGGTAACCTAGAAGAGCAAAAAGATAGCTTTCTGAACACTGTCATTTTGGGTTTGGTTTTTTTTCTTACAGGGTTTTATCATTTATCATAGAACATTGTGTTTAAAATCAGTAGCAAAGCAAGGCATCACTGACAGGCAGAGAATACATAAGTAGTTGATCTTAACTGTCAGTCACTGACTTCCACGCTGTATTCCAGATGGGGTGACCAGATGAGCAAGCAGGATCTATTCCATTCAGACCTTGGGTAGACTTCACCCTTTAGTATTTTAAGACAGACCACTTTACCTAAGTAAAGAAGCACTCACAGACAGCACAGCTCAGTGATTTTGTGAACCATCTGTGTATGACTACATGATCATTTCCCAGACTTGGGATGCAAGGCCTTGACTTCAGTTGTTAACCTAAAGCAGTACTGATAAATTATGGATTGTCTTTCTGCAAGAACAAACAGCCTTCTTTGTTTTTGTAATGGAACAAATCGGCCAGAGGGCCACCAAAAGAATCTTCTCTCTGTTGTGTCAGCCAAGACTTGCCAACCTCCAGCTGGAACATGTCTGACCATACAAAACGGGCATGACAAAAATGGGATTTCAAGAGGTAATATTAATTCATGGACCTCAAAACTGAGCATGCAAAATGACCCTGTCCATCATTATGCAATGATCTTCCACTTCTTTATATACTAATACCATAGGGTGGGCATGTGTAATTCCTACCACATGCACTTCCAAAAACCAGCGATAGCTGATTTACAAATTGTTAGTTTCTTTTTAAGGTTTTGAATCTGTGGAAATAAAATATCTTTAATTATTACTTTAAAATAATTCTAATCTTATTTTCTTTGCTTTTTGCTATTCACTCTTTCATTCAGTGAGAAGACCTATGTGATGATAAGATTCAAGGTTATCATGAAGGACTGCTAGACCAGGGTAATCATGTAATCTGATGGATGTCTGCACAAAGACTTGGCTGTTTTGTAGACTAAACCAGTATTTTTAGTTCTTAGGAACTAAAGGACGTTTCTCCTTTTAATTTTGAAAAGCATGAAGAAAAAACATCAGATCAAGGGAATAGAAGTTACAAAAAAAAAATATCATTGCTGTATTTTGAAATTTGAAGGAGAAACATTTCAATTTCTAAACATAAGGAGGAAAGGAGTAATCGAGGGGGGGAAAGCCAACAATAAAACCCCAACAACAACAATGCCAAAAAGTCTTTTGTACATGCATGAAAAACAGGAAGGAAAAACCAAGGCATAAAAAGTACACATGCTCATTTCATCCTGTGTGCATATACCCATAAATATGGTGCTTTTTTTGGAACCTCTTCCAAACCTCATGTATCTGCTAAGATTCATCTCTGGCCCTTGAAACAGGAAGTCCATCTGAGCTCTGCTTACATGACAACACTTTAAGCAGGATGCGAGGGTCCTGCAAAAACCTGTAAATGCTAAAATCTCCTAAAATTAGGGAACAGTAAGAGTGTACAACTTGAGATATTGCAAACTGCTTTAGCTGAGCGTCCCATTTAGGTGCCTGTATAGTACCATAGTCCAGAGTGACAGCATCAATTCACAATGCTTACATCCCTATATTCCTGCAGTGCTTATAGCCTTTGCTACTACTCTCACCATTCTGAATCCTGCTGTGCTAGGATGCATTGCACTGCATTTCACCTGCAGATTTTTTTTGTTACAGATGGACTAGGAGATACAAAAGAAGGCACAAAAATAGGGAAGACAATTGAAATGTTTCTTGCAAATGGGGAAAAATGTTGTAGGGAAATAATTCAGGTGCAAGAGACAAGACTTGCATTGTCTGTTTTTTCAGGATGTACTGTGAGAGCACAAAGACAAACTCAAATTCAGACACAGCACAATTTCCACTGGAATGGAACACTAATTAACTTACCATGAATTATTCAACATAATTTAGATAAGTATCTTGAAGGGGCATATATTGTACAAGGATCTTTTACTGTGCTATTTCCCACTCTGCCTAGAAAGTTCAACAAGACACCATATTAGCATGAAATTATTTGACAATATGACTTTTGATTATTTTGATTGCAGCTGCTTGCCAGCACTGCAAAGTAGGCATATTCTCTACAGAATTTTGCAACAGATGAATTGCTATTCTAATTGTATTTTCATATATTTTAAAAATTTACTTTCTGCTCTTCCATGAATCTCATTCCCAACTAGCAGAATCAGGCTGGAAGCAACGAGATGATGTTGTCAACCACCTGGTCTGCTCACAAGTTGATTAACAGATACAAATATAAGCCACTTAATGTAATTTATCAAGGACAGAAGTTGTGTGGATCAAATAATCTCTGCCAATCAATCAACATGGCTGGCCATTGCCCAAAAGCTCCAAAGACTTTTGTAGTATAGAAAACTATTACTATGCTTCCCATATAATCGAGATGTATGGAATGATCTGGTGGGTGACACTGTGCAATGAACAGAATCAAAAACCTATCCCCTAAAAATATAGCATTTTCATTTCTGAATTAGCCTGCTGATAGCCCTGCTGTTAGTCCTGTGGTTAGTAAAGATGTGCACCAACTCAGGAAGGGGTTCCCAAAACCTCTTTCATTCAAATAGCCTCACACAGTTCCTCTTTGTCACCCTCAGTACCAGAGAAAAACAATAATCTTGTGCTCCATTTGAAAATTAGATTACGGCCTGACCACGTGCTGGTCTTTTGGATGAAACTCGCCTTTCACATCTAGATAAGAAAAAGCAATTCTTGGAAATCTTGGCCAATAAAGTTCTGGATAAGATGTAAATGCTAAACATAATCAGGCATACCATGACAAGGAAAAAAAAAAATAAGTAGAGTATATGAAAACAGGTGGCAATAAAAGAATTGCTGGAAAGTCTCATGTTACTTTAATTTAAGCATATTGTTCCTTATATACATGGCTGATAAATAAAAAGAGGTCTGTTGGGAAAGCTTTTATCTATGCACACTTCAAAGTCTGTCAGGTTTAAAAGAAAAGCGAATGTTATAATGCTCCGTCTAAGTAAACAACTGATTAAGTTCAGCAGTTCCAAGTTCCAGATTTATTATTTATTCATGAAGAAATATCTTGAAATCACACTCATATAATCCCTCTCTGAAATAAATGAGAACACATTATAAAATATGAAAATACAGCAGTGCTATCCCTTGCTCTAGTGCATTTGCTATGGAAGTGAGACTGTTGGTGAGCATTCCTTTCTGGTTATTGTTGATACACCCTTGGAGAGATATGAACCCATTTAGCCACATCAGCAGATAGCAGTGCTCACAGTGATAGAGGCTGGCTGTACACTCGACTTCCAGAACACCAGTACAAGTGCCATATCAATGCCTTCCACATGGAAAATGGCTTGAGAGCTAGGGCAAAGCCAGTACATTTGGCTCATGCCTCTGAGCCTGAGAAGGCAAACTCAGTGTTTATATTATCCCCATAGGGAAGAATACAAACTGTCTTTTAATGATGCTTTACACACAACTGACAATAGACAAAAATCAAAAAGATAGATAAAATCAAAATAATTTTTTTCTCGTACTTACAAACCCCTTAGAGCTCTTATCTTCAAAGTGCACACCATGCTGTAAACCAGTAACTACTAAACATCAAGTCTTAAAGAATGTATGGTCTAATACTTGCTAGCAAGATGAGGCAGCAGTGGAAGAGAAAGCATGAAAGATAATGATTAATATCTTAATTATTTGGAGGCAAAGTCTATAAAGTATAGAGTGCTGTAGAAAAAATAGGGAGCCTCCATTCAGAAAACTTCCACTATGTTGTTCTGTGGTAACCAAATAAAGCTGATCTCTCTTGAAAGGTTCCAGCTCTATGTGGAACCTTTGTGTGTGTGTATGTATATATATATACATTCAGATAGCTTCTGCTTGAACAAATATTGATTTTGTGCTTTAAATTGTCACTCAGCAGAAACTTTGCAGAGGATGGTGCATTAATAGTCGCCAGCAAGCTGGCATGCAGAATAATCGTATCCCGTTTCTTAGCACATTCTCTCTGTTTCACCAAATGCCATGGCTCAGGAGCCTTTGTCAGCCTGTTATTCAATAAGTACATCTAATCAAGAAATCACAAATGAGTTTGCACAAACAGCTTTGCCATACTTCTTTCTTCTAAGATGCAAAGAACATATTTTATAATCAAATTATCACATAGACATCTCTGGGCAAGCAGAAGGAATGGCATTTTCCCCACTCCTTTGTAGAAACCACAGGGATTAGCATAACCACATCAGCATACCAAAAATCATAGCACAGTTAAACTGTGAAAGGAGAGGAGCATAAGCTGTGTTACCTCTGTAAGTATCTCTCTGCTGTAGCTAAAACTGATTTGGTCACAAGATATAGTGGAAAGCAGAAAAAGGAAAAAGTTAGGAAGCCAAGGAATTTTCATAGCACTCAAGTCTCCATTAATTTTATCTTTATTAAATGAAGACATAACGCCAAACACAGAAGAATATTCTTTCCCATAAGAGATATAAAAACAGCAAAGATGGGGTTCACTTCAACTAGCATAACTAAACAAACAGAAAATCTGATAAATATGAGAACAGAGAGGATAGAATTCTACTTTCCAGATTTGCAAACTATTAATGATATTCTTACTGGTTTGGGGTTTTGTGTTTGTTTTTTTTTTTTTTTCATTAAATCAGTTCATATTTATTTGAAGCAATGATGAACATTCTGTGAACATGATATGTTTTTACTTAACCTCCTCCTTCACCAAAATAACCTGGCAGTTGTTCTTCAACATGGATGCCCTGGAAATGCCAATTTCCATATTCATGTAAGACTTAAATGACTAAAAATTTACTTGTGCTTTTGTTTTTTCAAGAGTCCTTCCACAACATTCACCACAACCTTTCTAGCTTCTTAAAGCATAATTAGGTATGTTTTACAAAGAAGATGACTGCAAGTGCTAGGAAAAAACAATTACATCAATGTTGAATTTCTTTACAATATTGACTCCTGAAAATTGTTCTATGCTATTCATAAGTAACTGTGGGATTTTTCATACAGTCTGCTTTTTTACTTTATTAAGAAAAAAAATGAAATATTTTGATTAAGATTCACTATTTCAATTCTGAATTGTCTTTTTGTGTAATTTTGTGAAAGAAACATGAACTTCCTGGTGAGTTACACTAAAAGAAAATGCCAACTGAAGTTACTGAAAACAGAATCTGTCTTACTCTCATTTTACTGAAGCTAATATGCTATAGAGGCTACAATGTAATATTAAATAATGTAGTAAAGGAAAGGAATAAAAAAGAAAAGAATAAACTTAATACTTTCCAAATAAAATTAAAGGCAACCCATTTACATGTAAGATGCAAGAGGAGAAAGCTTTGTGTTGATTTACTGTATTTGCATATCTGTCAGGTTTAAGCTTCTTAAAGTTCTCTAACTAAAGTATTATTCAGTTGTGCTACCTGGAAAGATATGGCAGCTTTTAAAAATTAAGCTGTCACTATATTTCTGTTCAGTTTCTCCCCCAGTGAATGACTAGTCAAATTCTAACCTGTTCTGGGGGTGGAGATGAGGGTGAAAATCTATCTTTGTAACAGCTGCTATTCTGTATTTCAATATGTAGCCACGGATTTTTTCTGGGTATTTTTTTGAAATTTCTTTACATAATATATGTTATTCACTCCATTAATCAGTTCAAGTTCTATTTTGTTAACTCACTAAAAGATGTTGTTAGATCTATATATAAACAAAAATTCAAATAATAATAGTAATAATCACCAGCTTGTCTTACTTTTCTAGTTTGTAAATAAAGCATTACAAGTGCAATGGATAAAGGGGAGGAAAGAGTGCTTTTAATCTGAATTGAACATGACCCTCAATGCAATGAACATGTACAGGAGTAGCATTTACCTCTGTGCCAAAGCCATCATAACTGCCAAGATTCACACCAGGACTACATGAAAGGGCAGTCACAAACAAAGCTTAGCAGATGTAAAAAAGTCCCCACACAATGGGAAGCACCAAAGCAAACCACAGAAGATTAAGCAAAAGGTCGATCCTCCAATAAACTGATTTTCAGCATAACACAGAGCAACATGAATGGTTTTCAAGAGGTTCAGCAATCAATGATGAAAAATATACCAGCTTAGCTGGAATTTCTTTGACTTTTCTCACAAAACTCAGAGTTTCAGAGCTCAAAACCCCTTGAGCAATTGAGAATCTCCCCCTATAGTCAGTGGACACTACATAATTATCATGTCACAAACTGATTTTTCACAAGCTCAAGGAGACCTTCCCACATTCAGTTCATACAGGTTAGGAGATGCTCAGCGGGCAGAGCTCCTTCTACCACAGCTGAGCTGATTTAATGTCTGTTTTTCCTCCTTGAGTGTCTGCTATTCTCTTTTCTTTGGAATGCCTGGTGACCTGGCCCATCACCAGGCCACCCTAGCTGTCCCTGTGTTCATTACTGAAAATGAGTATGGCAGTGTGATGTGACAAACTTGTCTATCCCATCCAACCTTAAAACTGCGGTGAGAGAAGTGGTGCAGATGCTCCTTCTTCCACCTGCAACAACGCTCTGTCATTTAGTACAGAGTAAATTGTTTAAAATATGGATAGATTCAAAGAGATAGCAGACTCATTTTTCATTGGAAAGAACAGCTAGTTACTATTTTATTTTCTGATTTCTCAGGAAGCAGGGGAAAAAAACCCTGCTTCCACACCTGTAACAATTCAAGGGAAAAAAAAAAACAAACAAACAACACCAAAAAACAATCCTCTTCTTTCTCTATTTACAGTATAACCAAAATAGGTACAAATGCTTGAAGAGGATTACAAAATAGGATGGATACTTGTTGGTAAGTCAGTATTAGAGAAGGGTTCCCCAAAACCACTCAAAAACTTAAGCAGAATTGATGCTGTGCTTGCATATATCACTGTTTTACACTGCCAGCTACCTATTACATGGAAGGGCAGGGCATGATTACAAAAAAAAAATCTTTTCCGTAATTTTGACCCCAGCTATATTACACTAAAGGCAGAAGAGGGGGAAACCCACAAAGTGGAACTTTTGGGTGAGGTGGCTGCTGGATGCTTAACACCCAAAAAGACACTGCTTTTCTTATGGGTCAGCAAAGTATGTTTGAAAAATGGATATCAGTGAAAATTTGCACCAGCATGGAAGCAAAAGAGAGGGTGGAAATCAAAGGTGTACCAGAAAGACTGGAGATGTGAGCAAAGATATGCTTTTCAATCTGTAGCAAGCCCTTCATTAAATTTCAAGTGCTTGGGCCATTCTTCACACATCTCAAAACCACATCGTCCCACACTCTTAACTTTTGATTATAAATACAACTTTCACATTTCCCTAATGTCGAGTAGCTATTACTTTAGGCAAAGTAGTACTTAACTGCATTCTTGAGTGTGTGAAATTTAGGGTAAGGGGAAAAATCATCTCAATTTTTTTAAAATTTCCAGCCCTGTTTAGAGTAAACATCAGTTGTCTCATCAGCTGCTATTATGACAATGAATGTACTCCAAGTGCACAGATGTGGATCCTGGAAACAAATTAGACTTAAAAGATTTTTTCTTCTTCTTTTCATAAAAGGAGCTAAAAGGCTGAATTATGGGCTGATTTTAATAACAAACAATATTGGATGACTTTTTTTTACTTGACAAAGTGAAATTTCTTCCCAACTGTTATTTTAGCCTGAGGTTTTTCAAAAGCTTTAACCCATTAGTAACTGCTATATCTTCAAGCTGAACTAAAGTATGAGAGAACACATATATGACTTGACTGAATGTAAAGGACTTCCATTACACCCTCTGAGGAATTTAAAAAGACTAGAATACTCACAAGTATATCCTGCAGATAATCTGATTTTTTATAATTGTTTACACCTAAACTCTATGGTGGAAAAGGAAGTGCTATAGCCAGCCTTAAAAGCTTATATGTATTGACAGCTGGATATTACAGCCTGACATGGATGGCTAAGGCAAAAACTCAAGGTATTGCTTTAGTTCTGTGACAATAGCCAACTGTATTTTCTGCATATAGGAAACTAAAATATTTATAGCAGGTATCACAGTGGTAAAAGACTTATACAAATAATGATTTTTTCCATTTTTGCCCAGGAAGATTTGGCCAATCCTTCACTCCTTTCTCACCTACAGCTAATTGTTCACCTTTATCAGCAGTCTCTAAAGTAATGGAAATTTAAAGACGCTAATTCATTAAAAACCCACAAATTTGCAACTACTTCTACTCTATCTAGATTCTATTATCTCTGGGGCTCAAACACTGAACTTGTCCATATTGAAGTATATGGCCTTTATCAGGGACAACAAGGCTTATGGATACCAGTATTCTCTATGGGGAATCTGCATAAGAGGTTTATCTCTGAACAGGGTTTGAAAAGAGGAGCAAACTGATCATAGCCTGACGAATACCAGAACATAAAAGCAAAGCAACAGAGACAAGGGGAAAACACACAGGGGGTGTGGAAGCAGGAGGAGAAATTAAATGCAAGTACCTCCCAACTCAAACCTACTAAATTTCCAAGATCACAATCTTATAATAAAAGTAAATACAATTAATATTTGATTAGTATTATAACCATAAATATAGTAATCAAATATTATTCTAAAATAACAATAAAAAATCACTACTTTTCACTGATCTTCCTTTCTGACCATCTCACAGGCCAGTATTTCTCAAGCATTTACAACTGCCTAAATTGTCTGTGAAGATGAGCTATTCTTATGCCTTTTGCTATGACAAACAGATTTGCAATCAAAACAGAGCTGCTTATTCATGAACAGCTGGAAATCATTCTTTGTCCTGCTGTTTTGCTTGGGCTTGGACATAACTAATGAATTAATGCATTTCCTGAATGAATCGTTACCTACTGTTTGACTACAGTCAATAATTATATATATAACATTAAAGTAATTCTTAAATAAAGATCCTTATGTAACTTTTATATATATATTCTATAAAGTTCAAGCATGAGAACTATTTTGACACTAGCTATTGCAGTCCCTGTTACTGTTGTTCAAGGACAAGATATATAAAAGAATGTGTTTACATGATATTTCTCATTCCAGAGCAGGATGCAACCAGGGAATTTGATGCTTTTCTATCTGCTAAAATCAAGCCAATCTATGAATTAATATTTTCCATATTTCTTAGGTATTTCTTTTTCACACAGTCCTTTCCCAAGTAAAGCATAATTAAGCAAGTTATTGTTGAAAAATGCATAGCTCTCAACAACATGGAACATAGCTTTCCTAAACAGCATGCTTCTATACCTTGACCTCTCTATATTTCAAAATACTCTGAGTATTCTGTCTAACCAGATATTTATTTTAAAAAAATGCATCGTGTAGCAATCTCTGCTTATCACATCAAAGAAAATTTTTGGACATTGGATAAATCATTGTATCAATACTTACAAGAAAAACTCATATTTTGGAATATTTTAATGCTTTAAATGTGAAATAGCACTGTCCTTAAACGTTCTTTTTAGTCATTTGGTGGCAGTATTTGCAAAGTATATTCAAAGCTTTTCTGCTGTGTGAAAATATCATCTTTAACTCTTTATTCAGCATTCACATTATAAAATTCACTCTTGCTCTGCCCAATAAAGCTGTATTTTATACCAGTAAATTAAAAAGAGTAAAATAAAAATGGTTTTGTGGACAGTAGTGTCGAGGAACAACATTAACTGTTATTCCTTTGAGTTCTGTTAGATTGCTTTAAAGATGGTGTATTGCAAAACTAGCAGATCCAGCATAAAACAACTTCTCTTCCCCGGGGGGTCTCCTTCCTGCTCCTGTTCCCCCCAGACACCAAAAGCAAAATGCTGTCCTGCTGAGAGGTTTTTAACTACAGCGCTTCCTATTTTTAGGACCATCTGTGTTTTCCATTTTTTTTTTCCTGCAAACTCTCCCAGAACTTTACAGTAAACAGCAAACAAGTCCAGTGTTACTCTGAAATTCAACAATATCAACACATCCTTGACCTTTGCCCATATCAGGTATGCACATTATAAAAATAAGCATGTATAGATAAATATTTGTATAAAATCTTAACACTTTTTAAATTTAGAGCAATAAGAAGTTGCTAGCAAAATAATTTATGAACTGCTACAATAAACCAGGATTTGGCAAACTCATAAAATAATTTCAACTAGAGCTTGGATAGATTGAATAAATTCAGACTCACAAAATTAAAATATGTCCCACTTTCCGCAAGTCTCACTGAGGAAAGCTCAGTGAAAACTCTTCCAAGTTCAAGATGACAGCTTTCCCATTCCTGTGTGATAAAACATATCTATAGATTCACATAAACTATGAGAAAAATTCCAATATAACATACTGTAAGTTTATGAAGTCCCTATTAAAGCAGCAAGAACTGGATAGGTCAAAAGTGGCAGCATTTTAGTTTCACCAACAAACACACCAATACATAAAGATTCACCCTAGCAAAAGCAAAGCCTCATAAGCTTGTGAGTCTAAAAAGATACTAATAAGCTAATGCAGAGCAATAACACGCATCTTTATCACAACAAGGCTTCTTTTAAAAATAAACCACCTATTTAGAAGTATAATTTAACTACAGTATTATAGTCCCAGAATATATTATATCAGTTATTTTATTGTGGAAGAAAACTGTGGTACTTTCACAACTTAAATAGAACACTGCCAGCTTCAGTAATACTTTTTATTGCACATAAGTATTAGTCCAAATTTTAAAAAGGAAATAAAAATTTCAAGACAAGAAAGAGAATAGCTGAAAATAACCAAGGAATAATCTCCCTACCCCTTACCTTATACAGATAATTGAGACCCTGTACAAATTGTTAATGATGATCATTCCTGCTTCTCAATAAATAAGGTCCTTGAGAATGACTGCATTACCTTCAGAAAAGCTCCATCATCATCATCTGAAGAACTGTGCAACACCCACTGAACACTAAACTCCATTTTTATTTTCACCTGGTGTATTTTTTTCCTTTTACATTTAGGATATGGACTTTTGGATACATTAGAAGCTACGCCACTTCAAAACACGGCAAGCAAGGAACTAGGGGTCACTATAGAAACACTTCTTCCGTCTTGCTTCCCATAAAAAGCAGATCTAATAGACTTTTGTCAAACCTATGAAAGGCTGTCTGCACCCTCTTTCTAGCAGCACCTTCAGGTGGCACCTCAGATGCCTTTGCATCTTCTCAACAGGCACAGGGTTGAGCCTTGAGGAGTTGGGGTATCAGCCCTAGATCCATCATTATCATTCAGCAATCCTCTCACCAGAGCAAACTTGAGAGTTCACTGGCTCTGAGAGATGTCCCATGCAGAGGGAGGTTGCTGGTCACAGTTGCAGTGGTCTGGGAGAGCTCAGAGGGTCTCACCCTGCGCTGCTGTTTTTGGAATCACAAGAGATGGCTTTAGTCATAGCAATCTTCCATCCTGGCCTCAATTCAGGTCAGAAATTTAATTTGATAAGGAAAATATTATCCCATTTGGGATGATATTCAGGCAAGAAGAAAATGTTTCCAAGGCTGTCTATGAAAATCCAGGTTCTCTTTAGTTCCTGGGAACAGACAGTGTTTCTGATATGCTCCAGAGGGGCTTAGCCCAGGTGCAATTCATTATGGCCAAGATCTAAAGAGCATTTCTCAATCTGTGGTACAGCTGGGGGTAGGGGAAAATGCACCACCAGAGGAGCAAACCAGTCATTCGAGAAACCTAAGAAGCCAGGAATTAGATTACATTATAGGGGGTATGTTTGTATTCAAGGGAGGTAGAGTCTAAGGAAAGAGCTGACAAATCTGCTGCAAGACTAGGCACTTCCTCAGGAGTGGGAAAGGGTTTTAAGTCAGCAAAAAGAAGCAGCAAGTTGAGCAGTCCATAGTAACACTTTTTTGATAAGGACAGCACATCATTACCACCAAAAAGTTCAGCTAAAGTGGTGTTCAACAGCACACACAGCTCTGGCAAACAACTTTACAGTCAACTCAGAACAAGTATAATGTAGGATTATTTGTACACAAATCCCCCTTAATAACCATTTTCTTCCAGCATATGGTCCTTTCCCATATTGTTTAAGCCTCTAAGAAAAGGGGCTTTCTGTCACCTCTGAGGCTGCTGTGGATCTTACTTACTAGAAAAGTAGCATTTACCCAATCACATCAAAGTACTTGCAGATACCGTAGACTGTTGTCTTGAGAATCTGTAGTTGTACTCAGGCTTTAAATCCATTGTGAACCATTAAATAGCTGCTTCTCATTTATTTGGTGTAACATATTTACATGTGTGCTATGGAAAGCACCACTACTCACTGTAAAATCCATAGGATGTTTATTTAATTACTGTTTTCTAAACCATCTGTGAGTGCACTTATGCAAATAAAATGCCTTGTATGACCTAATGTCTCATTCAACAAAACACACAGGCATGTGTTAACTACTGAAAACTCTAGGCTGAGTGAGAATTCAGAGGTGGGCAGGCTCTCACTGTGAGACGAGAGCACTCAATTTGCACTAAGCATTTTGAAGCATCAGTTTTCTTAATTATGAAAATTTTCTGGGTTTGTTGCTTTTTTTGTTTCTTTGGAGAAGAGATGATGACTATTAACTCAGGAAAAAAGTTTTATGGACGTCTGTCCTTCTAAACAGATTTCTTCACTTAAATCTATTCATTTTTCCAAAGCCACAGTAGCCCATCTTAAAGGTACATTATGTTTGACTTGCAAACATAATGTAAGCTTGCCTTTGATTTTCAGGACCAATACTCATCTTTTCTTTCAATTAAAATTACTGTCTGACATATAACATATTTTATACACATAAATTAAAAGAGAACACAAAGTAACTTTTCATGAAGTGCAATAAGGTTGCAAACAACACATCAAACCCACCAAAATAATGACTACTGCTATAGTTGAAAGCCAGCTTCTGTTTTACAATCTACAAATAGACCTTCATCAATTAAAGTTTAAAATTTCTGGTTATGCTCAGCTTAGATATATATAATCTTTTTTCATTCAAATCATGTTTCTCTCATTTCCTTCCTCTTTTCCTTAAGAAATAGGTATTTCCTATCTCTACAGTTACCTGCATGTCACAGTCATTTTCAATGACCTGCAATTGCTACATTCATGCTTTAGAAAATTCAGCACTTTCTGTAAATTTCCAACACTTAGGCATGATCCCATTATCTTTATAAATTAAATGTCAGCCTGTCTTTATCACAAGCTGTAAAAAGTAGTTTTCTTGCACAATGTCTAGTGAGTTAAAGGCTGTCTGCAGACTAAAAAAAATAAAATGCACTAGTCATCATTGCCAGCTTGCATAAGTCAGTGCACACTTGATAAGCAGTTATTCATGTTACATTTTGGTCATTATTTTGAACTGATGGAATAGTCTGCTGCTTAGATTCAATAATAAATGTCAGGCTCAAATTCCTTTAGCAAAAAGTTGAGTTTAAATTTGGCTCTGGACCAAAAGACCTCTAGAGATTTCATTCAACTGAAGTCATCTTATGATTTAAATTATGTTCTTTATATTTCTTGCTTAAGTCAGTTTGAAGATGATTGATTGAAGTATTTCTCATGAGATCAATTTTGATTCAATAAGGCTACCCATTTGAAATGATACATATTGAAAAACAAGACAAACTTTGAGTCCTTTTAATTTCATAACTGATGTTAAATATTTCAGGCCATTAGTTAAGGATAATCTAAAGGTTTTAAACAGACTTTATGAAATATGTAATATTTCACCTTAGCAGTAAGAGATAATACACTATAGAACAAGAAAATATTTTATGAAATACATACTAAGACCCATTTCAGATGCACTAATGCATATTTCAGAGTAATCTGAATTACATAAATTCCTCATAGGCTTCTGGATTCCTGGAGAAAAACATGCTTTCCTTCTGACATATATATGAAGCATTTTGATGGTCATGAACCCTCTGAGTGCAGAACCTCCCATATTAGACTAGTAATATGCCTAAATACAAAGTTTAAAACCTCTAGGCTAAAGCTAATTGATGGGCAAAACAAAGCAAAGCAAAACAGAAAACCCACAAAACCTGAGTATTCAATTACATCTAGCTTCCTTTACTGATTAAAAATAAAACCATTCAAAATGTACGTCAGTTTCTGTGATTTGTTAAATAAAAAAAAATAAAGGTTGAAAAATAGTTTCTCTGACTAGATAAACTGAAATGTAGAGAGCATTTTACTAAATGTTTTGTTTACTAGAAGTAAAGAAAAAAAGCACTCTACTGATTTTCAAGACTTTATGAAACAAGACGAATATTTCACCAAGCATGAAATTTTTTCCTCAGAAGCAACACTCCTCAGACCACATGATTATGGAGGTTGGAAATGTTAGCATTGGGAAAACACATAATCACACAGAGGCAATTATATGCAGGTGCTTTTATTACGCGCGGGAGCATAGGGGTCTCAGACCCAGATCTATACCCCCCAGACTTACAAACACTTGTAGTTTTTATAGTTTTACATTATACATTTCGTAATTCCATGAGTAAAACAATGCGTAAATCAATACGTAAATTAATACCTCAACCAATATTTTCCCTTAATTATTTTACCCTGGTTACTATCACAAAATCACACTTACTCTCCCCCTTGATTCTCCACCTGGATTTAGGTTCATACTTGACTTGGTTAAAACAATAGCATGGGCTAACACTGTGTCCTAGGCTTCGTTGTACCCACCCTGTTACAGTCTCAGGAATAATTTTTAACTCTATACTATCAGAAAGACCTCAGGAGACCTCTACTCCAAACATGCTTAAAAACACTTAGAGCACATAACAGCATACCTTCCTGTAAGGATATTGGCAGTATTCAAAACTTAGATGCAGAAATTTATTCTAAAGAATAAATTTATTATTTATTATTCTAAGAGCAGCTTAAAGCTCGTTCTGCAGCTGCAGATTGACACCAAGAACAGCAAAAGCTGCACTAACTCCACTCACAATACTTAATGGGGGAAGTCACTCTACAGGGAAAGGGAGCAGGGGAGAAATGGAAATATGAACCCTGGACATTTCTAACATAATTCTGTGTGCTTTTCACTAAAGCTTCAAAAGAAAGGGAATCATTACAACAAAAATTGGGAACAGTACATATTTATACATGACTTAGGCAACTGTAAGGAAAAGGCACAAGTCTTAAAGGGCCTCAAACTTTTAAGTGTCTTATACAGTTGTCTGTAAGAAACTTAATTCTGACAGTATGGCTGCAAGTGAACTGTACTTCATTCCCATTCCTAAGATGAAATTCTAAGGTATTATTTCATTTACCAGCATCATTTTCTACTGCATAAAAATAATCTCCATAATACTGTATAGGAATATAGATTAGATAATTTTTCATTTTGAAAAGTTGTGTGCATATCAGAGTAAAAAATGGGATATTTTAAATGTTTATTCAAATCAGCAACTGCTCTTTTTACAGGATTTCACAAATGTGCATGTATTTCACTTAAGTAGACTAATTATCTGAGCCCATTTTTTTTAAACAAAGTGGTCACCAGAGGAAAGAGTGAAGACATGAAAGCGCCATCATCATTACACTTCGTCCAAAAAATGTGGAGTTTTTATAGTTCCCTTTTTCTATGCTAAAAAGCAACAGAGCAAATTATCCTTCAAATAGAAGTGTAGTTCAAAGAATTCAAATTAATTTATTTATAGGAAATTAATATTTTTCTCAAATGAGTAGCATTTCATATGTTTGATATCACCATAAAATTAACATACTATAAGCAGAAGGCTTCAATTGCATTTTCTCATTAAAAAGCCCTTAAACTTTTACTATTTATGTTTGCCATCATTAATATACCGGGGGGCATTTTCAGTCCACTTTAGTAAAGAAAAAATAAAATGGCCCTAGAATGACGCTGTCACTGAAATACCATCTACTCTGAAAAATTGTTTTTACGATGATACTTTAGTTTTATTCTGAATCCAATCTGTTTTAATGTTTCTATCATCTCATTTTCCTGAAAACAGATATAAACATGAAGGTAAGCCCAAGATGAGAAGCTACTGCACCTGTAGTGGTGCTTAAAAGCAATTGACTATAAAGAACTGAAAATAAGTGAAATTTAACACAACATTTTTCTCATTTTCATGAACTTGCCAAGATTATTCACACACACTTAGAAACAACGACTATTTCAAGAACTGAGCAGGAGTTACCTCTCTGGGAAAAGCAAACTCTGTGAGCAAGCTTGTCCCCTCTCACTAGAACGGGTGGCACTTACCTAGAGGAAAGTTGCTGCTAATGGTGACTTGATCCCACAAGAACAACCTTTGGGTACAGCTGAGGAAGCACAGCCACTAGTCTCCTAAAGGAAGCTATCCTACTTGTCTCTTCTCAATCTCCAAGTAGCTTCAAGTCATTTTAGCAGGTTTTTAACCTCCTCTTTAAATGTTTCCAAAAGAGCCTTGGCTGGCCGGCTACCTCTCCATGAGGATTAAACAAGCCAGAACCTAAATGACTAGAGCACCACACCAACCCAAAGGCCTCAAAAAACATCTCATTTATATGTAACTACCATCACAAGCACCTGGGAAGAGGTTGCCATAAGTACTGACAGCTGCGTAAGTAGGAGGGCTCAGTATGGCTGTTGAAAGAGAATCTGGCTCCTAATTCTCAAAACCTGGCACCTATTTGTCCCAGAGAAGCTGGGGCTGTTGATGGCCAGATGAAAAAAGTTAGGAGGCAATCTAGCAGACTGACACAAGCAGCTTATGGTTTAATACTAGAACATGGAAGCCCATCAAAATGGTTCCAAATGGGGTCTTTTTTTGTTCTATTCCCATTGTTTTGGCAAAGCCTTTGTATCACAGTAATGTAGGTGTTTCTCCTCACCATTTGCCTCTTGCTAAGGGCCACCTACTGCCTGGTGGCCTTGTGATCCCAAGTGCTGCCGGACTTCAGGAAGACATCACATCTGGAGCAGTACTGCCTTGCTGATTTTTTTCCATGGATGTCTGAACTAGGGTTGTCTCTGTGTAGTGCCAGAGAATTCTTTATCTTCTAAAGATTGTTAAGAAGCAGGAAATACAGCTCTGAGCATGCTGCCAGCTTATACAAGAAAATATTGTTGGAAACTTAGCACCGTAAGAAAAAAACTAGTAAATAGATTGCTATTGTCCTAAAAGAGATGGCAATCTATATGGCAGATGACAAGAAAAATGGGTGGAAGCAGATGCAATTTTTAGGGTGTTATACCTGAAATATTCCAAGTTTATTTACAGCACACTAATGCACATTCAAAACTCAGAGAAGCTATATGGATTTTTGTTTAGCAAGAGGAATAAAATCTGCCATGTTGGCAGTGTAGTATGATAGATCTTGCTACAGTGGCTCTGACAGGGCATTCATAGTGTATTTTGGTTTAGAGCTAGATTTCTATGTTTTGTGCATGAGTTTAATAGTACAATTTACAATCTTCCTTTTTAATTCTAGGCAAACCTGATTATATGACTGTGCAGTGTTTGTCTCCTATGCTGGAAGAGAGTTACAGTCCCTAACGAAGGAGATTATGACTACACATAAAAGCCATTACAACAAGAAACATGGTGAAAAAGGTCTGAAAAATAGCAGAGGACAAGCTGTTGTCAGCATTGCCCAAGAGTGATCCTCCCTCTGGAGGGATGATCCTTAATGATCATAATTAGGAAAAAAGGTTCCTTCATGAATAAAGTAACAAATAATTAAAGTATTTTAATACCTTGAACTATGAAAGGGTATTTCCAGCTTCACCAAGTCAAGGCTCAACTTTTAGAGCCATATATTTCACAGAGAATAGAATATGAGTTTTTATTATGATAATAAAATACTGTCCACAGTTTAGATAATTAGTGAAACAATTTGACTGTACTCTGAAAGGAAAGTCTCAGAATCAGCGCACATAAACTAAAGGCAACCTGAAAGATTTTTTAAAACAAGATCATTATGATTATCAGAAAAGGGTAGATTTCTGTTTTCTTTGTATCTCGAGCCCATAGACTTTCAAAGCATAGAATTTCCATACTTCAGATGATCAGAACAGCATTGACCCTGTAACTGGTATCCATTAACCCACACGAAAGAGTCAGCCAGGACTGAATCCCTTACTGAGATCCATTTCTTTTATTAAATAGCTTTTATTTCCACAACTGCTACTGTATTTTGCCGCTATTTTCCCTACATCACTCATTTTAAAAAGTGGTACCTAGGGGCAGAAAGGAAAAATAAGAAAAGCAGATGGCTTTGAAAATAAACGGGTAGCCTATAAAAAATAGACAAGGCAAATAGCACTGGGAAAAAAATATTATTGAGTTTAAAAGAGGAATCTATAACTGAAAGGAATCTAGAGAAAGGGACAGGGCATGATTGCAAATAAGAACACAAGGGAACAGCTGAAATGAATCAGATAAACCATTCTCACTGTCAGGATAATAATAGGATTTGCTATGAGTTGAGGTATCTCAGCTGAGAATTTAATTTCATTACAATTAATTTTTTTGATTTTTCAGCTTGGAAATATAATAAATTTCAATGAGTGCTCTTTTTTTAGAGCTCTTTTTATCAGTACTTTTTATATGCACATGTAAAATCAAAACCTAAAATTAATTCTTTTGGTGTAATTAAAAATAAAGGCATGATGCTCAAAATATCCTTTTTTTTTCCACCCCTCTGCCTCCCCCAGCTCTAAACTTTAGCTTCCTGTAGGATAAAAATTATCAACAATCACTGCCTATTACAGATTTTTGTTCTTCACATGCACTTAAATACCTCATTCTCCCAACTAAATTGTCTGTGTATTGGGAATAGTAACTTACAGCTAGAATTTCATATTTCCTGATTATCTTTCCTGATAAATCACTGATATATTGAATAGTTAACAACGAGAAGACACATAAGTCACAATCACCTTAAATCTTTTATTCCACTGCAAGTATACCATACTAGCATAGTTATTAAAAATTTATCTAACTTTTTTAAAGGCATAAAAGATCCCTTAACAAAAATACTGTCCCTAGTTAGGATTTTTTTCAGACCCTTCTTCAGAAAACAGTTGTTTATTTTTTTCCTAAGTAAAGCAAATTCATGTCTAAGGTTTTCAACAACTCAGATAAGGGCTAAGGTTGTTTCAGAAAAAAAAAGCTTCCAATTAACTTTCTAATGTAATTTACTTCACATTTATTCCATGAGTACTGGAAGTTTGAACTGTTTTAGTACATGAGATAAGAAGGTCTTGAGGAAGGATACGTATTGTGTTGAAGCAGTAAATGACAAATTATCCTTCAGTGTTGATCTGAAGGAAAGTTTTAAAATGCTCTTAGTATTCCTGCTGTCTAATCAGCTGTACTTGCAGTGACTCACAGTCTGACTATTACTGAGGCATTAGTCCTTCTCCCAAATCATTCACTAGATGACACTCTTGTATTACAGCACATCCTCTTGCTATGCAAGACATCAGACTCCTTACAAATGAGAACATAAATTTTAATGAAAATAACTAAAGAAAATGCTTTATATTTTCATGAAATGCTTTGTAGAGAACAATCATGCTTGCAAGTAAATATAAAAACCAAATTTTAAAAATATTTTAATACAGCAGCTACTACTACAAATTAGTCTTAAAGCAATTGTACTTTCGTCTGAAGCTGAGATATTGTGCTCAAGACACGATAAGGAAATGAGAAATTGTCTTCATTTTTTCCCATTAAGTTATTGCACATATTTATTTGTAGATTCAAAGTATAGTAACAGATTTTGCAGGATTGAGTCACTATTTTTGTGTATGGCCTGAAGTAAAAAGCAAAGAACAAATTAGAAGTAACTTTTTTGACCATGAACATTTCTTTCATGTAATTACATTGGAAGATTGCAGTAATGAATGCTGTTACTTCTTTTTCTCATTTCTACCCTGATAGGTTGGGATTCAAAGGATTTCTCCAGTAATTTACAAGAACAGCTTCAACAGAAATGCGCGCCAAATGCCTTTATCAAGTCAGGTTTATTTCTCCAGCCACTTTTCTCTACATGTTGCTAGATGTGAAGATGTAGAACAGATCCATCATACTTACTCACATGAAGAAGGGTTATGAAATCAGAACAGCCTGTGCTGTTCGTGTGGTATTAGAACACATGAGAATACAGTGGCCCTCTAAATTTGTAGCAAGCGTACAATCTGCAAAAATATTCTACTGCTCTAGACCTCATCTGGCACAGACAGTGAAAGTGGTCTACTGTAGAATCTACTGTGAAGATTAATTTACCATATCTCAGCAAGGGCCAGCAGCAATTTTATACCTGTAGGAGTAGTATCATCTGCATACAGTGCTCTTAATCTTGGAGTTTAAGAGAGTACATTTTACTCCTTCAAATAAATCTGCTCTAAAACTTCCTTTCTGCAGAGAAGATCATCCTAAACAAAGTTTAGACCTTTGTTTTCTTTGTACAGTCTTTATATTTGTAAGTATACGTGAGCATAGTTTTTTGGTACTATAATTCTTTCTAAGATACATGTGCAATGCCATTTTCTCATTTACTTAAGAGTTAGACTCAATGGTCCTTGTGGGTCCCTTCTAACTCAGAATATTCAGTGAATCTGTGAAAACATTTCAGAAAAGTAATTTACATGTGTTCCTCCATGAAGACTAAAGTTCTTTTTTGCACTACAATATATCCAGGTTTCAAACAGATAAAACATGCTTGGTTGTCCTGGTTCCAGCCAGGACAGAGTGAACTTTCTGTACTAGCCATGAGAGAGCAGAGCCTGGAGCCATGTGGGCTTAGCCAGGTTGTTTCTTTTTAACCACCTCAGGTCAGGGACACTTAGTTCTGAGGCCATGGTGGGAGGGGGGAGCTGTTTGCTGCTGTTCATTGTCACCTGAGATCTGCAGTGAGCATTTTTACATGTGAATCATCCTCTCTTTTTATATATCATCCTCTCTTTTTATCTCTGCTATTACTAATGTCACTGTTAATGTATCTCATGTCTGTTTCCAGTAAATTGTTCTTTGTTCTTACCTCAACCCATGACCTCTGCCTTTTGTGCTTTCTGAGGAGGGGAGGGAGGCCTGGGTTTTTTGGTTTTTTTTAGTGGGAGTACTAATTTGGGGAATACCATTTCTAAACCACAAAATTAGGGTAGAAATATTTTAGATGTTCAAGTTATACCAAGTTGCAAGAAGTTCATTTGAAGAATTTCCCAAGTTAGCTACTGGCATGTAAATGTTTCCAGCTTATGATTTATCATGAGTTACATGACCTACTTAAAAAAAAATCTTAAATCAAGGATTAGATTCAATGTTTTAAAATATCTGTGGTTTTCAAAACACATATTAATGTTTGAATTAAAATAAATTCGTATTATTACCGATTGTCAGTCAATAAAGCCCCAATTCAGATGCCTAATATAGTTTGAAGTGATATTTGTCATTTTAGATATTTTAGGGTTTTTTTCCGCTTCTAAGCACGTCATCTGCTCCATGCACTTCTGCAGATCTGTTGTCAACACCATTGCTCAAACTCCTTAATCTATTTTCCACCTTCTGAAAGCTGGTCCTCTTACCCTTCATTGCTGATGGACAATTACATACTGTAAAAAAAAAAAAAAAGGCAGAAAAACCTCCAGCAGAAAGGTATTTGACAGTGGTGGTGTGGGAAAACTGAAAACATTAAACCCAGTAAAAGGAGAGACACAGTCAGCAGGAGAAGCAGCTGGAAGCATGGTTCATTTCTCCTGCTTTGTTAGGTCCATTAGGTTATGTGAGTATGTGCCAGGTAATGGGCCTTTTCCCTGAGCCTGTGCAGCTTTCAGTCAGCCATTTCCCTCCAAGGTAGTTAATTATATATGTCAAGGGTGTATGATTTTAAAGACAACTCTCAGGTTGACAGTGCAAGCAGCTGTCTCAGTGACTCAGAAAACAGCAAAAATGTTGCTGATAACTAGGCATTAGAAATGGCCCACACTAAATCTGCTATTAAAATTAAAGTCTGTAGCACCAATCTGTGAGAAAGAAAAGCTGATATACATCTACATTTATTCAGAAGAGGAGATAAAGACAGGAATATTTTAAAGCTATAAAGGAAACCAGCAGAGAAGATAAGCCAGGTATCTAATCTTTAGATTTCATTAACTGCAGCAAGAGTGAGCAGTTTGAGAAAAAACCACTATTGACGGATTTCAGGATTTGGGGTTTCTATATTAAATTACTCTGCTCTATAAAAGTGTTGATTGCTTAAGAAATACAGTTAGCTAACCAAGACTAAGTAATTTCCTAATTACACTTCTCCCACACTTGTGCACACTTAAGCAGCAGGAAAGAAAGCAGCCAGTCATGAAAAATCATAGACATTTTCACAATTAAAACATACACCAGTAATTTATTACGTGCACAAACACGAAATGTCACATCTTATAATGAGTTGTAGCCCATGCTGTGTAAATTTTAAATGCTGCATGATGATAAATACCATAAGAAAGATGGAGAAGGATTTTTACAAGAGGATGTAGTGACAGGAAAGTAAGAATGGCTTCAACCAGAAAGAGAATAGGTTTAGATAAGACAGGAGGAAGAAATTTTTTATTGAGGCAGTGACACAGTTTTCCCAGAGAAGTTCTGGATGCCCCATCCCTACAAGTGTTTAAGACCTGGTTTGACAGAGCTTTGAGCAACCTGGTCTAGTAAAAGCTGTCCCTTGAAACTAGATGGTCTTTTAAAGTCCCTTCAAACTCAGGCTATTCTATGATTCTATGACAAAATTTCTAGCAATATATTGCCTATTGGAGTATGTTTTTCTGAGAATTTCAAACAGAATTTATATAAAAATCAGTATTCATTCCTGGTTATATCATGTGAAAGCTAAAAATTTATACATATGTGGCTCCCTGAGTAGCTCTTCAGGCACTGAAAAACTGTCCCAGGGAAAAAAAAAACCAAGATTATTAAATGAAGGTTTACAGCTTTATCACAGCTGAGTGAGTTTATTTTAAAAAAAGCTTAGTAATGATATGGAATTCAATCCGTAATGCTCGAATTCTACAAGAGCATGGTATAGGTAGCTGCATGCACTCAGAACCAGATTTATTTAACTTCTATGTTTGCATAGTCAACTAAGAGATGCATAGTCAACTAGGAAGGAAAAAAAAGCACATGTAGTACTTTTTTGGAATGATATACTGACCACCACTAATCTGCCAGCCTTGAAGTCAGCAACATTTTATGAGTTGTAATGAGAAATTCACCTCATGAGTTCTTAGGCTGCTCTGGAATAGTAAAAACTGGATGGAGCTGCAGGTCGCATCAGGAGCATGTTCTGCTCTTTTCACTTCACCTTTGCCTCCAGTGTGTGCAGCTTTCTCCCACTGCTTTGTTCTAGCTCAGGAGGAGACAAGCAGTAGCAGGATATTGCAGACCAAGATACAGCTTACTAACCTCACAGAGAGGAGGAGTTCTGAGCACTAGGCAGCTCCAGTTCTCTCCCTTTTGTATTCAACTTCACAGCTTCCCAGAGGAGGTGTGCTGAATCCAGATTCAGGTGTACAAAGTTACTCCGGACTTTACCACAATCTGCATCCAAATTATGTATTTCAATTGTTTAAAACAGCACACCACAACACAAAATAAGAAGAATCAAAGCATTTTCTACAAGAAATCCTAAGCCCAGTAACAAGCCAAATGCATGACTGGTCATCAGAGGTGTTTTTCTTTATTATGTTTGTAGAAGGTTTAATGGAAAAGGAAAAAGGGAACTGGAAATATCAAGTACCAGCACTCCAGAGAGGCAGGACTAATTGAGCCACCTCGCAATTTTTTTCTGGAAGGGAAAATTGTAGAGAGCCACTAGTGAATTACATTTTTACTGTCTCCAGTGTTATGGCTCTTCCCATGTAAAGTTTATGGTGAACATTTTTTCTTCTTAAAAAGATTAGGAATTACATGATCTGAAAAAATAAGGAAGTAGCTATAGGGCTTTTCTGTAGATGTGGTGTTCCTAAAAGGCCATCCGAGACCTTCCTATTCTTAACTGGGATGCCAGCAGGCGTCTGATCACACTGAAATAATTTAGGAAAGGCTGTTAGCATAAGATGACTGCCCAGAAGCTCTTCATGCCAGCTCTTGGAATGATGCTGTGAAACAATGGGTGTCCATGGTGCAGCTTGGTAAATTTACTTAAATTAGTCACCATGTTGTTGCGACACTAAATTGAAGGTGAAACTTCTCAAAATCACACGAGTGCACAATCCTATGGAATCAGCAATTAATCAGCTATTGTCAAAGAACTCCCAGTAATTTTGGCAGTCTTGTTAGAGCTTGTTAGCAGTTAAAACAATGATAGAAAGATCACAAAACTTTTAGTCAAGTCACATCAGTACCTGGGAAATACTTACAACTCTCCTTACTCCTAGCACTACCTGTCAGTCTGCTTTGATAGCATTAATTAATGTTGAAAACTCAAATGAGGCAAAAATCCAGGATAGTGTCTAAAATGGCATTAGTATCTTTCATTTCAAAGAGACAATTTAATGATATATAATCCATTCACCAACTAAACAATATCAGTAGTTTTTCTTCAGTCTTGAAAAATAGTGACTCTTTCTGCTATCCTTATTCTCAGATGATCCATAAAGTAATGAAAGCCATTTGAAATCCTGCTTCACTGAAATACAGACATTATAGCAAGCGAATTAATTACTGTCTCCAAAAATAAAATCTTTACTGAAAGCAAATTTCAGTAATGTTGGTCCAGCAAATCACAAAATTATGCCAATAGGTTCTATTAATAATTTTAGCTTTTGGAAAAACAAAGAGACAATTCAGGCTTGAGAATTCTGAATGAAACAAGTGTCTTGATTAGGGAATACTTTTTTTTTAACAGAGGAACTTACATCTATTTAAAAAAACAAAATATTATATTTGTCTGGTTGGGATATATATAAATAATTAAAATAATTCACCAGCATTTAAAAAAAAAACATAAGCAAGGAGATTATAGGTATGCAAGTCATGTGTATTATTTTCCTCACTTCAGAAAACATGGGTGATGAAGACTTTTTTGGCCCCTATTCCTGTCATCACTCATATTAGTTGCTCAACCCTGAGATGAGCTCAGTTGGCTAGAGCAGAGGGATAGCGATGCCAAGGTTGCAGTTTTGATCCCTGTAGCGATTGTTCTCTTAAGTGTTGGGCTCAATAATCCTTGTGTGTCCCTTCCAGCTCAGAATATTCTGTGAGTCAGAAGAAAACAACAGTAGCGCCTATCTTGAAGACCACTGCTAATGAAAAAGTCTGCAGACGACAAAGGGAATAATTCAACCAAACACACAGTCAGAGTTTGCTTCTGTCATAGATACATTCAAGAAACATGAATCTGCTGCTTTGAAACAGGCCCTTACAGCTTACACCTGGCTGGATATAAGACAGCTGAGGTGTAAATAATTACAAACTCATTATAGGACTTTGTAAATCAAAAGACTTATTGTATTTATCAAAACACAGAATAGTGGCCATCTTACTTCTTCTGTGTGATGGTGCAGAGCAGCCAATCTAAAATGGGGGTATTAAAATCTTGTCAGGGAACACCAAATCCTGTCTGGAACATACGAAAGGATGCCTTTTTCTCATTCCATCTTTATCATTACTATACACAGCATGGAGAACCCACCCCACTGTGATATGTACAACACAAACAGCACAGTAAAAGGTGACACTCTAAGAAATCTGCTGAATTATTTATTCAGTGAATAATGTGCATAAACTACTCATTGGTCTGGGTACACACTATATAAGGTGAATATAGGATATCTGCCTTATATAGAGTTGAATATTAACTGACTGTGGACTGAGGTCTTGACAGTACAAGGAGTATTCTCTTGTAAAATTATATCCAAAATTAATACCAAAACTTTTCTTTATAAAAAATATATACTTGTATATGATCAAATATCTGGCTTGTGTTTCAGTGTTGAAAATATTACAAAGAACAAAACACGTCTGCTAAATCACATTTTCTGATTCATAAGGAATAAAAAGGTGGAACTACAATGTGAAATGCTCCAAACAATTAGCCTGTGAAGTGCTCCAAGGCTTTTAATGCTTAAGTACTAAAAGGTTGTTTTTCCTTTGTGAATGTGATTTCAGAGAGGAACAATGTGCATGAATTAACATAAAAACAGGTTGTTCAATGTTCACAGTGCTCCTAAAATCTGCTTTTTGTATCTGGTGCTGAATATACCTTTTAATGTAATATACCCTCTAATATTTAATAGATTTGACATCCACTGGAGGCTTATCATTCATCTCATGAACTCTGCTTAGGATCTAAGCAGGTCATATGAGACCTGGCATCCTAAGAAGGTATCATCTTGAAAATACCTATGAAGAATTGTACTGAATAATTCTCCCCTGGAAAAGCTCTGATCACAGCATTTGTAAGTATTACCAAGCCTGACGTATCAGCTGGATTTTAAAGTAACTATTTCATTTTGTTTCCTTGACTGTGTTAACTTTAACCGGGATTCTTGGCCAAACTCATTTCCACACACAGCTGCACAAAAGCGTGTACCAACAAAAGTGATGGCACAGAAGTGGGACTAAACTAAGTGCTTCTTTTAGCTGCAGTACACACTTGGACTACTTGAGACGCTTCCTAGCTGCCTTGCCAAAATAGCACTAACCTTTCTGATGTGAGAACAGGCTAAAAACCTCTATTTTCTTGGACAGTAGTTCCATTATGTCAAAAAAATAAGACAGAACAGAAGCCGCACCAGGACAGTAAATGGCTGTCACAGCTTGTTGCCTGCTCTACAGATTGCTGGTCTACATGGCAAGCCAGAGAGAGAATAGACAGAAGGCAGGAGAGCAGCACTCCAGCAGGCACCCCGGCCCCGGGGGGAGATGGTTCTGGTCTTCCAGGAAAACACTCCCAAGTTTGTAACTGCAGTGGAAGTGCTAAGGTAAACTTGGAATAAACTGTTGAAATATAAATAAGCTTCAGGTTTTTAATCAGGGTCTGCTGTAGTCTGAAAGCTAAGGCAGCTGGATGGTTACCAGAGTGCAAAAGATATCTTGCTGTGTTTTGCTACAGTTGTTTTGAATATGTACTTTCTATATGCTTATATAGTTCAAAAATACTCTCTAACTGGGATAGTGAGAGGTGCTAATGAAGCCAAATCATTCAAGTAAATGTTTTAGATTAGATAAGAATAGCTCTCCAAAATTATTTGTGATTTCTAATAAACAAGACTTGATTAATTAAGAAAACAAAACACAAAAGCGAATTTACCACAGCTCATATCAAGCCATAAATCATAGCTAAACAGTGTTAGAAAAATACCCCTACAACTGAACATATATTTATTTTCTATATTAACAAAAACTTTATGAAATAGAAGTCAAACATACCAGCAGAATGACATTCCATATATGTCCTGTTGTGCAAGTGTTGACTAAAATAAAATCTTGCAGGTATTTCTTGAAAGCTAATGTACAGAGCTCAGAAAATTTCACCAGCCTAATGATATAGATTATAATGAAAATTCAATGTACAACATGATTTAAGATGTTCCTCATGAGTGAAAATGTTGTGAGGTCCTAAAGGGTTCAGTCTCCTCTATAATTCAACTATTAAACTAGAACAATTATAATTGCTACTATGAGACACATCAAAGAGAGTCAGTAATTTTATACTCTTATTGTAAGTATTAGATTATCTTAGGAAAAAAGTGAATGTTCTGATGGGCATTTTTGTTGGAGCAGAAAGCTTAGTTGAAAAAAAACCAACACTGAATATCAGCAAAGCAAAATGCCAAGACCAGTGACACAGTATTTCCACTGAACTCTGATGACACAAAGTAGGAAGAATTCCCTTTTTTGTGCCATGCTGGCTTACCATTTAGCAGGTGAAGAACAAGCTACTTCATCCAAAATAGTCAGTCAAATAGTTATTTGCATGATTACAGAGAATTGTCTCATTAAAGCATCAGTGCCCAGATTATCAAGTCTCTTTTCCCTCTTTTTTTTTTATTTTTGGAAGAAAATACATTTGTGACTGGCATCATTAAAAGTCTAAAGAATGCAGTTTGGAACAGCTGATAAAAATTATTTTCTTTGAGACAAGCACAGTTGAAAAATATATTTTATCCAGTAACCCTTTTATTAAGATTTCAGAATGTAAAGACGAGAGGACTTCCAAAGGACTGACTGATGTAGAGAAGAACTCACTCAATAAAAGCCAATACCAAACTCATTCTGTCTAGAGTTAGAGTGCAGATGTGAGTCACCAAGAAATCCTCTTTGTATGGGTTACAAAATATTTCAAACATAAATATGTTTTAAAATATCACCTCAGAAAAACAATGAAAATAGCCAAAAAAGAAACAGATGCATCCATATTTCTGGTGCTTCAAGCAATTTTCTAGTCAAATCTATAGTTAGTTTTATCAACACTTTCCAGACCTATAAGTTCTATTAGAAGAAGAAACATCACTGATTTTCACTGTTAAATTGCATTCCATGGCTGTCTTGACTTGAAGATGGAGTTATCTCCAGTGCAATGAATTCCTGGGGGCTCTTTAAATGAAAAAGATTTTTATTGTGAAACAGAAATGTTTATCAATACAATAGATAATTCAAAAGTAGACTTTCCTAAGGTAAAGTGAAGTCCTTGGTGGATTCCTTTAGACTTTATTCTCATTTTAGAAGTTCCCTCTAAAAAAAATGAAATGCCAGCCAAGTTATTTCTCCAGCTTTGATTCCAAGAGAGGGAAACAATCGCCATCCTAAATATTGTGTCCTTTGTAAATAGATCCTTTAAAGTCCTCAGACAACTTATTTATGAAAAAAAATTGCTTAGTATTTCAAAAATGCTAATGTTCAATCATCAAGGTCCTAAATAAGAACAAGGTAACTCTAAGTATAAATTACTCAATAATTGTTATTATCAATTCCTGTACTTCTATTGACACATTATCCAAACACTTACGGCAATGATTTATTTACAGAAAGCATACCCATTTTTACATTTTAACTGCCTGAAACAAACAGCTGTGTTAAAGCTCTAGAGATGACAGAGATGCTTGCAGCTTCACCTAAGCTGTTCTTAGGGGAAAAAGTGCAATAAAGAGGAATGCTTATCTTGACCTTGGAATTCCAATCAAAACCCACTCACTATTTCCCTCCAGAGCTTTTAGGAAAAAACCTCTGTGGTTTCCTGGCACAGATCACAGTAATAAACCTCATGCTAAGAATTTTAAAACCACCCAAACTATAAAATCAAGAATTGAAATCCTTCCTAACATGTATTTTTCCTCGACCACCATCTGTATAAACCAGTGTTCCCCTATAACCTGCATAACATAGTCAAGTGAAATTAATGTTCCTTTTATCATCCATGAATGCATATTTTTAATAAGTCTTCACAGCAAAATACAGATTCATGCTTAGTTAGTGAAGACAAATAAAAAGATTAAAAGTTTCTTATTATTAAAAATTGTAATTTTTATTAAACTTTTTCGTTTCATTGTTTAAAAAGAAAAGAAACATATACACCTTCAAAATCAGTGGTTTTATTCTGATTTCATTGAAAATAGAGTTGTTTGGCATTATGTTACAGGAATAGCCATGAATACTGAATACAAATATACTGGAAAAATGTAATTCCTAGCTCTAAAGTCCAGTTTTACAGACTTTTAATATACACTTCTATCACTTAAAGTCAGCTCATGGATATTTTAAATGTCCAGAATGCACAAGAGGTTCTGGTCTTTTTCACATGAGTATCAGAATGATGAGTAATACTGAATTTATGGGATTAGAAGTGAGTCTAGAAAAAATATTACTTACACAGCACTCCACGTATAAGAACTATTCAGCATTAAGATTCTTATTGCAAAGCAAAAGATCTGTTGAGCAATTAGCAGTGGGAGATGATAATTCGGTAAAATATATCCTATAAATTGATATGAGAAATGAAACATGCCTTTGATATACTTTCAATAGCTATACTCTGGAAACTTATCCTTTAAAAGAACTGACTTTTACAGACTGCTATTTTGTTTCTTAAGTACTTATCTTGAATTTCAGGATCTTTCTTTCTTTAAAAAAATGAAAAAAAAAAAGAAGGAATCAAAATACTTGTCAAAACTGGTGTTATTCATTAAGCTCTTAAAACAGGAAAAGGAGAATACTGTAAATTTTAGCATTTTTCACAGGGTGATCACTCCTAACTTCTAAATAAACTTAAATGTGCCAACACATTCTTCCACAGAACTCTTAAATATCGTGATCTTTCCAAAAAGTAATTATTTTGCATACACCAAATAGCAATCTTTTCCATATACTAACTGGTATGTTACATTCAGTTATATTGATTTTTCGCCTTCAAAATGTATAGCATTCTTTTTTAACTAATTTCCTTACATTAGCTATAAACGTTACTTACAGCTTATGACAAATACATTTAAAAAACAGAAAATAAAGAGATTGACCTGTAGACATTTTCCAAGATACAGAAGACTAAGCATAACACAAATTTTTAAAGCAAATCAGGTCAAAATGTGTATCTAGAATAGGCATAAATTGCTGTTTTCTCCATTCAGCCTAACAAATGTACTTACATGTTTTTCCTATCAGTTTGAACAGTAAATAAAAGACAACAGACAAAACTTCAATATGTATACAGAAGTAAGTATCTCAAATGTTTGAAGAATTTTAAATTGTACATTCTCCTAGAATATATGTCCTTCAGAGTAAAAAATTTATAATACAACTGTGGTTTGTGATAAATTTATATTTAAATTTTAGATGAGAAACATATGAATATGAATGAAAATTCTTTACTAGTAGATTTATACTCAGTGTTGACAATGGTAATACCGTTTTACTGCATAACATTTATTCTTATATTTGGTCAATTTCCATAATCAGCTAAAGGATGGTTAGAGTTACTTTCACACTGTCGTGTTCAGAAAATACACATATTTTTAGCTTTGATTGGATAGGATAGTCTTTACACAGTTTGTCTTTATCTTTCTAAACTATCAGCTGAATTGCTTCCAGCTTTTTATAAAAGAACCAAAACATCTTTCATCTTCTCCATTTTATCATCTGTGAAAATATAAAATGAGTATTCTTTTAATTAAGAAAAGTACTTCCTAAAAAGTCTAATTGCAGATGGAAAAACAAATATTTGGTAAGGACAGGTTCCAGAAACTGTTAAAACGCTTACTTCTGTAATGCTTTAGCAGATGGATAAGATGACTGAAAATTTTTGAACCAATTATTACTTCTTTGATGCACGAATTACCTTATTAATTACTGAATGTGCTGTATACAATAATTTTCCTTTCTTTTTTGTTATATTAATTTGTTGAGTCCCAAAAGATTAAGGTTTTTTCACTGCTCTCAAAGGATACATTATCAAAGCTGAAACTGTGTGACTGGAGAACTATTTTTCTTAATGCAATGTATTTGCACCTCTTGAAAACAAGTCAAAAAGGGCAATTTTTTTCACCTGGATAGGTCCCTGATCTAAAGTGAGTAGGCATATAGAAAGGCATACTTTTTATGAGACCAAAATTTCAATTTTTTTTTTTCTGGAAAAGAATCTACTATATTCTTAGTGATAACACAAAGCTTTGGCCACATAATGATAGACACATATATATATACATATATATATAGGATGAGACTTTCAGTCATAATCAAAACAAGGGTGTTTTAAGTGTTATTTCCGTAGAAGAATTGCTAAGATTTATTTTAAGTCAACACTATTTTAATCACTCATCTAAAGCACAGCACCTTACAAGTAGTTATAAATTAAGCCCATCCTGGCCAACTCTCAAATGTTACAGAATAGTTTTCTTAATGGAATTATAGGCTCTTATTCTCGCACTTCTGATCTCTACAGAGCATACAATACAAATTACTGAAAAAAACCTATGTTTTTAAAAAAAAGTTCAGCTCAAGCGCTCTTCATCAATCTTTTGTGGTGCTGATAACTTGAGCATAAGCTATTCATTTTGTGTTTCCGGCTTTGCTCCAGACAAGAGCTTTAGTTTTCAAGCACTGACCCTGATTTATTACCTATGTGTGTAGTCCTTACCCTCGGCAAACAGAGAATCCATTCCTTGAGTGAGTTCTACTGCGGGTGCCTAAAACCTTCATTCTACACGACTTTCAGCGGTGCTGAACACTTCAGTAGCATGCTGTGGGTGAGTCCCAAAACCAACAGAGACTCTTGTATTTAAAGCTTGTTGAGCCTGCACAGACACTGCTAAGGAAAACTCCCTGTGCAGCTATCCAGGACCTGCTCTAGCAGATGTGTATATCACTCTGGCATGACCTGAGCTGGGACGAAGGCACCCTCCCAGCTACACCCCCACAGTCACATCAGGTGTCCTCACCAGCTCAACCCCAGGTTTCCCATAGCGGACTCTCAAATGTCTCTACCCCTAAAAGAATTTGATCTTGGTGCAATAACAAAGTAACAGCTCAAGCTGAGTGCCTTCAAGAAGGGACCCCAAACAAAGGAACCCCAGGGCTTTTATATCCTGACACTAAGCCCAGGAGAGTCTGGGTGTCCCTGGCTCCTACTGTGTCTCTGAGAGTCCTGTCACTGCCCCACGGGTCCCCGTGCCCTTTTTGTGGTGCAAAGGGGCAGCAGCTCCCACCAGCCAGGGCTCAACTTGCAGCTGGTACTGCAGCTGCACACTGAGCTACCTGCACTACAGGGATTCCTCAGCACTTCCACAGAATTTGGGAAGGGCCCTTCTTCAGGTGCTGCCAAAAATAAGTGGACTTACCGCTGTCCTTCCACTGAAAATGAACTTAACTGATAGCACCTATCCTCCGTGTTCCCTCACAGTGGCCTTACTCAACCATTCTCTTGCATTTCAGAAAGAAAAGGAAATAAGGATTATCATTTAAAATAATAATAAAAAAACCCCGGATCATCTGCTATTAAACCAAACAAAGAACTGTTCTTTTAGATATGATGTGGGTGGTTAACCTAGCCATAATTCCTGAAAATCCTGCATATGTGAATTTGTAACCTAAACTCCTTGAAAATGAGTCAATTTTCTGTGAAGTAATTGTTTCCCTTAAAGAAATGACTGTCTTAAACATGGAAAGAACCAATACATCTAATGGTTATTAAGTCTTCGATACACTTCTTTTTATGAAAGTCTTTTTAAAAAGTCTCTGTAGGAAAAAAATATTTCCTGCAACATATCTTCCAGGTTTATAGAACAGGAATATATATCAATCAATGCAACAGATATCTCTTTTTCTTTTAAATTGATGTTACGGAAAAGCCATTTGCTGCCTTCTCATGACTGATACCTCAGGAAATTCTACTTGATTTTTTTTTTTCTATTAACAGAGGAAACAAATGAGACAACCTCAAGATTATCATAAGAATTTTCAGAGTTTAGCAAAATGAATTCTATTTATTGTGTAAATATTCTGCACACCAGCTCACAGAGACATCGCATATCCAGCAAGGCGTGTGGCAAACTCCTGACCTAAGGCTAATGTACTCATATTATGACACCAAAGAGAGAGACCACCATATACTGGGGGAAAAAAAAAAGTATTGCTGAGATAGCTGACGAACTGCATTATTTCCTAGGAACAACGGCTGTATATCAATTCACAGCATTGTCTCCCGACCCACCAACAAAATAAGTGTAAGAGATCAAAGGCTGAAAACTGCAAAAACAAATAATGAAACACTATAGTAACAGTAAAATGAGGCAAAACTCTGAACAGTACCAGTAGCAAAAGTTGTCTTAAAACCATAAACAGTATTAAATTAAGATAATATTTCACAAAGTCTATCTTTAAAAGATGCATGCAAACAATGCAAGGACTATGGAGGGAGGTTATGACTGCTGCTCTTCCAGTCTAGTTATACTTTTATATCACTGATAAATTTACTAACTGCAGTTTTGCTGTCAAAAGCACATTTCTTCTGATTTTAATGCATCACTTTAATTTTTATATTTTCAGGACTATTCACAATAAGATGTTACCTCTGATAGGGAATAAATACTATCTGTTTTTTATTAAAATTGGCTCAAATTTTCATTATTTTACTTTAGTTAGGGTTGCTCTTGCACAGATTAATAAAGTTTGCTTCTATACCTCCTTGATATCAATTAGACTGAATATTTCTCAAACCTCAGATATCTTTTATTATCTCAGTTCTGGTGCACGGGTCTATATAGTAACATTTGCATTAATATGAATAAATTTAATAGAATCTAAAACCTCCAAAACACTCTGAGACATTTTGGATTCTGTTCCACCAGCCGTTTCTTGCCTACATTCATAAATACTGCTTTATGTGCCTGTTGAATGTGAGGTAATGTTCAAAGTAATTAGTAGCACAGTCTGGCCACACACTAGCCTCTCTACAGGGATATAATTCTAAATAAAATTGATCAGTGAATCAGATCTATTTTGTAGCCAAGATTTGATGCATACTTAAGGGTCTACAAATTAAAAAAATAAAAATGATTAAGATTTTTGACATCTTTTAGGCTCTCGTGGTTGCTAACACTGTTGTTTCTATTATCTCCCACTGAGGATGAGATAATGAAAAACAGCCCCAGCAGTGTCTACCAAGACCTTTGATGAAGTACATGTTGGACCAGGGCATAATTTGTCAGATGGCAGCAGAGCTTATCTTGTTGCCAATTTGTAAAATGCACCAGAAGCTTTGGCACCTGTTCAGACCTGTAGTTATGCAAACAGCACAGGGAGTCTGCAGAGTGCTGTGGGAAGTCAAGGAAAGAAGCCTGTAAATGGAACTTATCTGCTTGTCTCACCACCTTTTTCTCTGTAGGAGTTTCTGAGCAGGGACATATGTTACGGTGTACTGCCAACCATTTTTCTAACCTAAGGACCAAAGGTTCAACTTGGACTTTTTTTGACTCCCACTGAGATAATAGTCTGGGAACTGAATGGGGATAGATTTGCTCAATACAATGGAACTATCTGAGCCAATATCTGCTTTACAGATCTAGCTCCAAAACCTGACCAAGACCATATCCAAGATCATATGATGATGTTTTGCTAAAATAAACATTAGAAAGTCCTATAGGAGTTTCCCATATGTGCATTTAACGAACAGCCCTTTCTCTCTGAGGACGGAAATCCCTCTGGGGACTCTCCTATAAACACATTGGTCTTCCAATTATCCAGTAGATCAAGAATTAAATTAATATATTAAACATCCACCAGAATGAAAATCTTAGTCCACTACTCCAGGTGAATATCCCAGTTGCTAGGAGTGGGTTTCTTGCTAATTCTTGAATTTACTTGTTCTGTGCGGAAAGAAGCACTTTCTTCATGAAGAACAGAGGAATACCCAGCCGTGTCCTAAGATGTCATTTAACTCACTATTAGTGGTCATTTCTATAAATAGGAGAAGTGGGTTCAAAGTCCAGGAAAGTAAGCCTATGTGTGTAAAAAGTGATTAGATAAAAAGGCAACACTACAGGGAGTTTTAGGGGGTTTGCTTTTTTAATCAACCAATTGTTCTAATGATGAACTAGTACTAGTGTTCTGCGAATGTAGGTCACAGGACAACTTGGAGTTTGGCAATCCATTCTCTATTGAGAATTGGGAACATTTTATTCTTAATTATTTTGTGAGGCTTAGCTAGTTTACCAGTTTTGAAGGTAACCATGTATTCTCCTCTGTAATATGTTTCTTTACATATCCATTCTTTATCCTTTTCCTGTCCTGTTTTCCTGTTATAAGACCTTTAACTTTACATAAGACTTCCTATTATGAGACTTCAGACTTAATTTGTACTCTCTGAAGAAATAGCATCAAAATATTCTTGACTTGAAGGGACAGGAGGTTAGATAAAATATCTTCTATGAGAACCAGAATTCTTTTCCTCCCAATCATTCAAGCAATCCGACCACATTGTACTTCCCTTTGCATTTAGTTTTTACCTCTTTATAGTGTAGAAAAAGATATAAGTTTCTAACACATTAAAAAAAGGAAGAACAACTTTAAAATTTATCAAAACGCAACAAACATTTGTTACTTCAGGCCCACCTTGCAGAAAAGGACGTAAGCCTTCAATTTTCATTTAATTTCCTATTTCCATTCAGGACAGCGTCATCATCTGTGAAAGCCTTGAGACTGTCAAATACATATAAATTAGATCTGAATCTTCTTTTCTATTCCATAGTAAATGCACTGTATATGTCATTAACCGCTGTGCATCATCAACCATACCAGCAATTTGTAACTATTCCCTCATATGAGGTAAGAAGCACCAGGGTACTTTATATCATTGATGTCAATGACTAACTCAGTTTCCTCTGTAATTCTGTCAGCTATGTCATGTCAGCTTTTGAATAAAGCCTCAGCTATAATTAACTGGCTTCCTAGGGTGAAATCAGAGTTTTAGTCAATATTGCTTAAGTTTAAACAATAGCTCTTGAATTCTGTATAGCACCTGTCACTGTGCCGTCTTTGAAATGCTTAACAAAGGTGCTCAGTCTTTTTCAACAGCCATTAGGAAGAAAAGCCAGCGTAGGTGGCGGCCTGTATTATCATATTCCAGATAATTGCCTTTCTGTATGTAATTTTCCTCCTAGCTGTTTTGCATGCAGTTATTATGAATCCATTGCATTCTGATAGCACCCAGATGCTCAAATTGAAATCACAAGCCCTTTTGTTAAGGGACTGTACAAAATATTCCTAAACTAATTTCTGTCCTCAAGAGTTTGGATTCTAAACACACAGAGCAGACTAACAAACTCATATAAATGGAAAAATATCCTCACACTGAAGAGAAGGATAATTTCAAATGTTGCTAATAATCACAATGCTCAGCAGTAACTTGTTTCAGTTTTGGCTCCTACATACTGACCTTACTAATGGGACTATTTTAATGATAGTTAATGAGAATTGTGAAACTGATTTCAAAGAAATTAGGATTTTACTTTATGAATCCAGATTCTGTAGAAATCAAATGCATGTGATGATAAATTTTAATGTTGACTAATGTCCTAAAGCAGTTTCACAGACTTTATAAAAATGTTCCCAGTAGATGGCTATAACCTTCATTCTTCATTTCTTGTTTTCTTCTTCACATCTTTTGTAGTGTGGCATGGTTTGAGATTAAATCTAATGCTAAGTCACTTTAAGAATTATCCTTAAAAGCAGAATAAGTTATTGATTATGTCATCATGCTTCACACACATTGAAAAATCATACCTGATAATAATAAAATAGTTATATCTGATGATACAATATATTCAGTGTCTATAGGAAAAGAACTTTATATCTTCAAAGGCTGATACCAGTTGATGCCTCACCCTTGCACAGAAGCAAAGAAAAAAAGAGGAAACCTACCTCAACAACCACTGAAAATTCACTGGAAAAAAAAAAAAAAGACAATTGTTACTATTTATTTTCAAAAATGTGACCAGGGTATTTGGAAATTGATACAGACCTATCTCCTACTCATTACCGACACCTAAATTACATTAAATAATGCACAGTAATAAAGAATAGGATTCTTTTCAATTCACTTAAAGACATATACCAAGTCCAACAAGCATCTAGAAAAAAAACCCAACTGTTTACTGCATATATGATTTACAACTGAGTGTATTTTACGTGACAGGTCTTGAAAAAGGAAGTTCTTAATAGTGGGTATGTTTTATATCTCAAACAAAAAAAGAAAAATTATAGCCCAGTGTATCATTACGGAGAGTGACCATAAATTGTCCTTTGCCAGGTCTATAAAATTATGTTTATTTGTAGCAATAGGTACTCCAAGGACATTTTCTCAAATATACAATTCAATAAATGATATGAGAAACAAATCCATTATCAAGCATGAGATTATTATTTGGAGAACTGAAGAAGATTTTTTTTTAAAAAAAAAGGTACTTTTACTACCTTTTACTGTTATTGTTTATTTGTAAATTCACTGACAAAAGTTAAAAAAGCTTCTTGTGATGCCAAAAGTACATCTCCCTGAATAAGTGTTCCTACCCATATTTTTATCTCATTCACTGGCATTCCTTTTTTTCCAGTTTTGGTATGCCAGAGAACCTCAGTAAGGATTTAGCATCTGCATAACTGCCTTCCTGAAGAGGGACTCGTTTGTCAAGGTTTATTGACATATAACCTTTAATAGAAACTACCATGAATTCATACAGGAGAAATACATGCAAAAGCAATTAAGCATTCATCAAAATGGACCATTATCATATTTTATGCCCCAAAGGGCTGTGGGAAACAAATGAGAATCTGCTTCCCAAAACTACGCAGGGTGGCATTTCTTTGACAGAACCAAATTACCACATCTGTTTTCTGACAGACCATTTTAATGACCTTTGGTTTTGTTTTAGAGCCAAACTGTGATAACACCTAGATTTCACATAAATTTATATTACTACTATCTCTTTGTATTTAAGGTAAATTAATAAACTTAAATGTAAACATCCTTTTACATTTCAATAGATCATCAAAACATTTTCTATTAGCAGATCAAGAAAATTTATTTAATTGATTTGACTTTGTTTATTTTGCCTTCTTATTTCAAGCACACTTAAATAATGCCTTAAATTAAAAAAAAAATCATTTCTATGTCTTATAACATGCCATAAATTATATGCTTCACACTGAAAAAAAGATTTCAAAATATGCTATTCAAAATTTCTAAAGTGAGCCTTTTTCTGTCATTATGGAATGATTTTTTTTTATTATTATTTATCCTGACTTTTAACAGACATTGTACTTTTATTCATGGTTCTGGGCATGAGGGAATGTGCATTTATTGTCCATAGGTAGCAAGAAATCAGGTAGCAAGTGCTGAGTTATGATAATTCAAATTATTATGTTAATGACAGTTATAATAACATGCATTCCTGTTTGGAATACCACACTAATTTGATCTTTACAAGTTAAGAATGGTCATGTTTGATTGATTTTGTTTTGGAAGAGAATTGATTTTTGTTTGGAAGAGAAGACTGATGTATCATATCAGTCAACACATATCATATCAATCAACAGCATAGGATGCTTGGATATGGGAGACCTTAGATACATAAAACTCCTTTTGTGTGATGTTTACTCATCTTTATCTATCCTATCACAACTCATTAAAGCCTGTGCACAGAGCAAGTGAGTGCAGATTTCATGCCTTCTGAAATTCTGGTAGCTGGGCTGCCATGGTAATTTTGCACTTTAAATGGATGAAAACCTGTACTGTAATAGTAGGAATGTTTATTTTCTAGAAGTTATATAAGCATGGCTAGAAATGTTAGAGAACTGCAACCAGGTAACTCCCAATATCAACCCTGGCTGGGGGATGAATCGATCTAGAGCAGCCCTGCCCAGAAGGGCTTGGGGGTGCTGGTGAGCGAGAGGCTGCACATGAGCCAGCAACATGCACTCAAAGCCCAGACAGCCAAACATGTCCTGGGATGCCCAGTGTGGGCAGCAGGGCCAGGGAGGGGATTCTGCTCCTCTGCTCTGCTCAGACCCCACCTGCAGTGCTGCATCCAGCTCTGGGGTCCCAGCACAGGAAGGACTGGGGTTAGCCCAGAGGAGGCCATAAAGTCAAACACCATTGCCATGAAGACAGGCAGAGAAGACCAGCCCTGTTCAGCCTGGAGAGCAAAAGGCTCCTGGGAGACCTCGTAACAGCCTTTCAGTACCTAAAGGGGCCCTCCAAGAAAGACAGCGAAAAACATTTTACTACAGGCTGTTGCAACAGGATAAGGGCTAATGGTATTAAACTCAAGGAGGGTTAATTTTGATTATGTATAAGAAAGAAGTTTGTTGTTTGGGTTTTTTTAAAAAATGAGGGTGGAAACACACTAGAAAAGTTGTGCCAAGAGGTGGTAGATGCTCCATACCTGGAAACATTTAAGGATAAGGTCTCTAAGAATCTAGCTGATGATGTACCTGCTCATTGAAGGAGAGTTTGACTTAATGACGTTTAAAAAGTCTCTTCCAACACGAACTATTTTATAATTCCATAACAACTATAGAAACCTACATTAAAATCTTATTATGCACTAAAAATTATGACAACCTTCCCCCTCACAAATGCAACATGTGGGAAAAAATTTTAAGCCCTAACCCAGAAACAGGCCTGTTATGAACAACATCAATTCCGATATTAAGGCAGGCAATTCTCACAAAATGAGGAGGAAAAACAAGCCCACAGTCAGTAGACTTACATTGCTACTCCAGATTGCAAAACTCTGCATGAAATCTGCAGATTTGAATATCAAAAGACAAAAGCTCACTCCCTTATTTTGTCATGCTCCATATCACAGGTCATTAGATCTCAATCATGGATCCCTCTGTTCAAGTGCAGTAATTGGTGTTTAATTAAGGGAAAACTTTTAGAAAACAATTCAATTTGGCTTTGGCACATTTACTAAAAGTACGAAGGAGACACTAGCATCCTCCTCTCCCACAAACCAGCAGGATTTCAGCTGGAAGAAGTGCAGAATGTCCCACATTACTACTCCTTCCAGCCATCCTGAGGACTTTAAACATGGCAAATTTAGCAACCTTGTAGTAATTCTTTCCATTATTTATCATCATTGTTAAAAAGTGGTCCCAAATTTCTGATTTGTGGCTCAGCTATCAGGCTCTAATTGCATCTTTCTCTGCTGAATTTAAGTGCTTTTTGTCAACCACTATATACACTCATATGTTGCAGTCAAGTGACATCCCAATTTTATTTCAGATAAAGTAAACTGACTGAGCTCAGTTCCTCACAGCAAGATACTTTCTAATCTTAGAAACATGTAGCTAAAAAAATATAGATTTTTTTCTTCATCTGCCCCGATTTTTCAACATTCTTTAAAAATTATGGTTTTCATGAGCAGTATCTCAGTGTTATATATGAAGATCTAAGATTTCTTCATTTTTTTTTCCAGATTCAAAGATTTCATTAGTTCCTTTTTTTCTGTATCAGACTGAACTGTGGGAAAGAATTTGGAATGAGTTCTGCTCTTTTCCAAAAAAATATTCAGTGTGGGGATAAGTGAAAAAAATTTTACAGATTCAGCAGGGTGATAATTATCTAGACAACCAAGAGTCAGACAATCAGCAGAATGACCCAATGAACCATCATTAAACATCATTCAGCATCAATTCTTGACTGAAAACCGTGTCTTCCCAGAGTATATTTTTCAAAAAAATGTTATTACAAAAGGAATACTACAAAGAATTTCCAATGTTAACGCACAGTGTACCTTACGGAATTACAGAATATCCTGAATTGGAAGGAAACCGGAGGAATCATCAAGTCCAACTCTTAGCCTTGCACAGGACAGCCCCAGGAGTCACACCATGTGCTTTGTCACACCATGAGAGCCTTGTCCAAATGCTGATTGAGCTCTGTCAGCCTTGGTGCAGTGACCTCTGGTCTGGGGAGCCTGTTCCAGTGCCCAACCACTCTCAAAGAACCTTTTCCTAAAACCTAACCTAAACCTCCCCTGACACAACTTCAGGCCATTCCCTTGGGTCCTGTCACTGGCCACCATAGAGAAGAAATCAGTGCATCTCCCTCCACTTCCCTTCCTGAAGAAGCATTTCAAATGCTTAGACTGTTTTCTGAAGTATTTCTAATTTCTTATCCAGGACATTTCAAATAAAATATTTTTGTAGCATCCACTTGATATTTTTTTCATCTATTTTTATTTTTTCTTTACTAATTACTGTAAAGTTTCAAATGTCAGTATGCTGTTACTGTATTTTATGAATCACAAAGTCCAGTGTCTGGAAAGGAATATAATAGATAAACTAGTCAATAAGCCCTTCAAAAGGCAGGATCTATTGAAAATAATCCCTCAAAATTCTAGACAAAATATTTAAGATACTTTATGGACTATAATAAGGATTGAGCAGGTTTTCTGAAAAGTCTTCTTATTTTGTCATATTAATTTTGACAATACCTTGGCTCCTTTACCATCATATACAAAGCACTGAGAGAACCAATACATCATTTCCTCTTACACATTCATATCCTCTGCTTTTATGACATCCTACAATTTTAGAAGCTTGTTAGAATTGTGCTCTGCATATGCATATTGCCTGTACCCAAAATTAAAATGTCTAGAACTGAGCTGTTACAACTAAATAGAGCTGGCTAGAGGCACTTCAGCATCCTTGTGAACGCAGCACTGCTGAGAGTTACAAAGCATTTAGCAGCCTTAATGCAGCTGTCCATGAGATTTTCATCTGCATCAACCTTTCACTGACCTTTCCCTGTAAGCAGGCTGCCAAAAACCCATTTTTCTTTCCCTGAGGAGATATATTATATAATTTATATGTATCTCATAAAATCAGATTATGACTTAAAGCTTCCAAATGAAACTCATATAAGAAAAATTATGCTGACCAAGCAAAAGATTTTATAAATTAAAAATGGCATATATTTCTTGAAGACAAAAAGGGTAAGATAATTTTATGGGGTTTGCTTTTCTTTCTGGGTTTGTTTTACATTTCCATTGTCAACTCAAACTTAAAAGCTGATTGAGAAGTCATATGGGATATGAGATCAGGTTTAACTCATCACATGTCCCTCCCAAAGGCAGACTGCTGATATCAGTATTCTGAAGTTTTATTCCTTTTTCAAGGTAGAAGTTTTATTCTGACCTTGTTTTGTCGGGCTCTGTGGGGGACAAATCTAATACAACCTTAGGATTTTTAACTGGAAAATCAGATCTTATTAGGTTCTCTATTTTTGAAATTTGAAGACATATTTATTCAAATTACTTATATGATCAGAACTTAGAAATTCTTAGTAAATGAGTTCCAGTTCTGCATAAACTTGAATGCACTGGGTTTAGGAGTCTGAATTTGTACATAAGCACTTAGCACAAAACCAACAGAGGTATGCATCTGTGTACATCTTGTTTGTAATATAAACAGCAATAACACAAAATACATAATACAGCTATCCTACAAAGTATCTTCAAAGGGTTTTCCTGTGGTTTAGATACATGCAAATGTGGAAGGGATCCATTCCCACTACTCAGCAATGGGCTTGGTTGCAGTTGATCACATCAGAATATTAACTTCTGCACAGTGAAAAGTTGTCTGGATTTTCTGCTATGAAAACCTGAGAAACACAGCTTAGTACTTATGCATATCCACACAAAAAAAGACATGTAGCAGAAAATCTCTGGATGTGCTTTCATCCTAAATTACTTTTACTGAAAAAAAAGAGAAAAAAAGTAAACAGAAAGCATCGTAAAGGAAGGAAGTAGAGAGCGAGCCTATGGAAAATATTACAGATTATTCTAAATTCTACAAACTAGAAGGAAAAATGATTGTTTGTGTTTGAATTTCTTTACTTTAAGGGTACATTGATATTCCTCTTAAAGTTTTACAGAATACTTCAGAGGCCAGAACTAAACCCAAAATTCAGAGTATCTTGCAAAGACATTTCACTTTGACAATATGTGTAATTTTCTTCTAACTCATTCTTTATAATACTCATTTCCTGGCTTTTGATGATGAGTACTAGTTTAACAGACATCTTTTTTTCTATTTTTTGAAATATATATGATATTGTTGTGGAATAGTGGAATAGATGAATTTTCTCCATTATATTTTTCTCCTTATAGCCTTCTTAACCCAGAATAACAGATTCATTTTACAAGTCCCATTAAATGTACATTTCTGCTTTTGGTTTGAAAGCTATTGACTTAACTAATTCTCTGTTGCTAATAGAGTCTTCTTAATAGCAACACAAAAACATGAATAAATTGCCAACAAATGGAATTCTTTGCATGGCAGATGAGACTATCTTTACTCTTCTTAAACTCACCTGGGTTTCCATCAAAGGCAACTGAGCAGTGGGTGCTGAGTCAAGACCAGTAATCCAAAGTGCTCCCCAAGTTGGGGGAGGATCAAGGGTTGATTTGAACACATGACGTGGATGATCAACCATCAGTCTCTGAAGAATTTGTGATTGAATTTCCAGCTGCTCCTGAAATTAAGGTAATACTGTTAGCCACTAATATAATTAAGAGTCTGTGACAACAGAAGGAAAGGTCTGAGAAAACAAAAGCGATTGCTAGCGCACAAGAGCAAGAGAAACAGAGAGATGTCTTAAATTATGGTGACATTCAGGGTAACGATGTGTTTCAGCAAACATACAAAATGAGGTTGCACACTACAGGGCAGTTAATTTTCACTGTGATCTCTGTAAGAACTTTTCTATAATTTACAAAATAAATTACGGCAAGTCAGCCTCCAAGAAGCTTTACGTTTTTCAACTTACTGCATTATAAAAAAGCTGGCCAATGTTCAGTTAAGTTTGATTTAGTGACACTTTAATTCAAATTATTTTTTGAAAATTTTCTTTTGATACGTGTTTGAAATATTTAATCAAAAAAATATCTGGGAGCTCATGTCATGTTAGCTGCAAATTAAAGGAAGTTACTTGACAGTGCCCAATCAGACCATTTCTATTAAATTTGCTCTTAAACACTAGGGCAACAAAGGGAAGAAACTACAGCCAAAACCTAACTCTTAATAGGCATGTAATTAAAATTGCCCCAATGTGCTTATTTTCCAGTGTTCCCCAATTTATTTACTGTATGCAGTCCTTTTCTTTATGTGCTCTGTTACACATATGGGAATATACATAATTTGAAACTGTTATTCAATATATATTAACAATATTTTTCTGATTTTCTGTTTTAGGATTTGTTACAGTGTCCATCAGTGTTGTATTACAGTGGACTACAACGGATGGACTTTAATCAAGTAAGGCAATGAAACCTTAAGAAGAGATTCATCTTACTTATGTCACTCATGATATCATGCGTACAGGTAGTGTTAGCTATCCTGAACACATCCAGGGCTGAAATCTAGCCAACTAAGATGTTTAAAATTAAAATTCCTATGACGGTGTACTTTCATAACTTGCTCATGTAAATTCTGCACACACTGTAATGCCCTGTTTCGCTCTGCTCAGCTCATCAGTTGATCAATCAGCTAATTGGTAAAAGCATGTCAAAATCAACACAATTAAAGAGGCAATGAGACCTGCTGACCGCTGTAACAGCCAGGAATCCTTGAACATTTCTCTGGGACTCAAATTTAGTGAAACAGTAAAAATGCATGAGTGGTTGTCACTACTTGTAAGTCACGTCAACATATTCAGCTGGACTGAGTTGCATTAACGGAAAAAACAGGAAAACATAAAAATTTCTCCCCTAGTTCCAGCTTCCCCATCCCACAAACAAAAGAAACAACATGACACAATTTCACACTCTTTCTATTTGTCTGTCTTTACAGTCGATCAGACGTGGAGAATGCTACTGAGGATTCCACATTTCTGTGAGCACTTTCCTCAGCCTCCAGGCTTTGTGACTTTACTGGCATTCACTGCTGCAAAGGTTTTGAGATATTAAAAAAAATCTTGTCTGATCTCAAAGAGTATCTGGAGTTCAGTAAATTCCCCAATCCCAACTCCCATGTGGGCCTACAACAAAGCAAAGCACACCTTTCTCAGGAAGTTACATTACTTGAAGTGTGAGGGAGAATTACCAGAGAGCCCTTAATCTTCAGGCACGAACAGGTGTATATATAAAAGATAGACCAGAAGTTCTAAATATCTCTTTAGTTTGACTAAATTAGTTAAACTAAATACCTTTTAGTTTACCAGCATGCTCTTTCTGGTAATTGCATTTTGTTATCTTCTCCTCCAACAGTGATTTCTTCCCCTCAGGAGCTGCGCCTGCTCTCATCTTGTCTTTTTCTAACTCCATGCTTATCCTTTTCCTCCAGTCCCGTCTACTGCTTCACTTTCTTAGAGACCATAAAAAGCAATGTTACAAAAAGGTAGACATCCCAGCAGTGAAAACAAGCTGTAATCAGAGCATTTTTGACAGGAGGAATATGACAGAGGAGTGGGGCTAGCACACATTCATACTCTGCAAGAATTGTATCTGAGGAAAAATGAAAAGTAATCCTGCACCCCTTTCAATGTGGTGGTAATGTCAGAAACAACTGGGATATCAAACTTCCTTAGAGAAATGTAGCTTTCAAGATCCAGTGTGTGGGGGTCATCCATTACTGCTACTAAGACTTGTTCAAATGTGACTGCAAAATGTCTGTGATACCTGTTACTGTTAAGACACAAAGAATGGAGATCCTTCATACAAAGGATTCACATTCAAAAAAGGACTACGTCTCTCATGCATTTCATATACAATTCCTGTTAAGCTAGATGTGTTTTTTAAATTTGAGGAAAGTTATAAAATCTCATGGATATCAAAAGAATGCTTTTCCTATATGAGTTTTGTTTCCTTATTAGTAATTTTGAATTTAGTGATCAATTTTCTGCAAATGCCATAGAATATCAAACACCAAGCCTGCAAATTTTCCTATCAAAAAATAAAGGGAACTTTTCTCTAAAAATTTGAAAATAGAAAAATCTTGTCACTCAGTTCTTTTTCCTTTGCAATAAATTTTTGGTAAATCAAACTAAGATAATAAAATTGTAAATCCATTAAGCTGATAATTTACAAAACTATTTCCAAGCTTTTTTTCCCCCAATACAATCTACCCCAGATTTCAACTAGGAAAGAAGTCATATTCTGCAAAAATATCAAAGTTCCAAGTATCAGATTTTTCCTTTCCTCCTCTTTTTTTTTGTAAAGACATTTTAGTATTGCCTTTCTCATCTTTGCTTTCAAACTTAACAAAGGTAACAAGTTTATAAATTCATTCTTTTGCTTATTATGGATTTGTTAATTTTTTAGCATATTAACACACTTTGTTCATATTGGCACCTACTATCTGCAAATGAAGAAACACTGAAAATAAGGTAAAGCTATCAAGTTCATCTTCTGGTAAAAGACAGGAAAGTAGCGTCTTTCCTCATCATATAAACTGAGCAAAAATATTGCAAACACAATGACGTATATCTTAAATAGTCGCATTGAATATACTGTTCCTCTTGCAAAATTAATTTTTTAAGCAATTGAAGGTAATATTTTTAGTATCTCACAATCTACTCATCTAATTGATCCAACCAATGATAATCACAGCCCATCTGCTTCCTTCAAACTCCCTTTCAAGGGTAGCAGCACACTTCAGCTGCACTATGCCACAGTTACTAAGGCAACCCATGTGTGAAGCAGGCAGAAGCTGTGCTTATTCACATTAAAATATTCTCCTGCCAGAAAAACCCTACAAAATTATGTATATCAAAAGTGACACATTTGCATGCAAGAAATATATATGAAAGAACTTTGGAGGGGGGGAAATACATGCTCTACTTTTATTTCTTTCTTTTCTTTCTTTTGGAAAATACTTTTATGTTTGTGGAATAAGGAAATAGTGGTTTCATGTGACACAAGATAAATAGGAAGTATTTGGAGCAAGTTATGAAGATATCCAAGTGTACAGTGGACACAGAAGTTGCTCCCTCAAAGCACCTGCTATGTAAGTGTGAGGCAAGGACACAGATTTATGTTCATTGGTAGTTTCTCACATGGTTACTGGGTGATGCCAGCTTGGATTGGTCTTTAACTGTCAGGCTATGCTGTATTGTCTGACCTAAGAGTCCTTTCCCAAGTGCCAGGTCTGGATGATTTCAAACTTGGGGTGAAATAAAAGCCCCATACCTTTCCTCATGCTTATTTTTTCTCAGAAAAGGTACTTTTTATGTAAATATTTCACCATTTTTCTGATACTGAATTTATTCAGAAGTTCAATTCTTCTGAGGAAACAAGAAATAAAAGGTTTTTGAAAGGCTTGAGAGGGTACCAGATAGATTTGCCAAACAAAACCAATTCTATGTCTTTCAGCAATATTCACAAAACATTTTGCCCTGAACTCTAATCCATTTCAACATAACAAATATAAAACCTCTCCCTCTTTTACTGCTTTCACCAAATGCAAAACCAATTTGAATTCTGTAGAATAGAGCCTCTGGGGTTATTGCAGGTGAATAATATGTTTTGATGAATTAGCTGAAATATTAATGTAGCAGAAATAATTGCATGCTGGAGGCTGACACACTAATTGTGTCTTGCATCTTTATACACAGCTGACACTATTTAAAAAGGCAAATAGCACAGCAAGGCAAAATCCCTTACTGGGAAAATAGGAAACATCTTCCAGTTTGAATGGGGCTGCCAGGAGAGTTCCCCTTTGGAATGATCCCTCCTTATAGTGAAATGTTAGCAGTTTTGTTCAAAGCTAGATAGAAATTTTCCTGTGAAACAAAGTACATCAGGTAGATTATTGAGTTTGAAATTATTAGTCTGATCAGCCATGTTTCTTCATCTGTGTCCCACTTCAAAGATTTATTCTGCTTTAAGCACTGAGGGGAGGATTTGCTTGCCTGCTTCCAAATTATTCATACAAGCCTCATTTTATGGTGGGTAGAGAAGTTAGCATTTATAGAAAACAATTTATCTGCACAGTTTTAGCCCTGTCAGAGAAGTGGAGTTATATCCTACTCTTCCCAGTTTCTCTCCAGTGATTGTAACAGAAGCATAGACACCTGGCTCAAGAGCAGACATTTACTTTTCATCAGGCATATCACCCTCCCCTTGATACCATGATCTTCTGTCTTTTCTTAGTATATTCCTGACCTCAGAAGATTATTAGTCTGGGCAATGTTACTGCCCGGGTTGTAGGCAACTTGTGTAATTGAGTAATACACTTAAGAGAAGCCCTGCAGTGCAGGGCAAAAATACAATAATTTCTGACCTTGTATCAATGAAGCAGAGAAAGACTCAAGACTGTATTTGCTACAGTGAACCTTAGGAACCTGGCAGCCAGTTGCAATTCTGATTTGCATCCTGAAATTTAGGAACACCATGGTCAAATCAACCCACCTAGTGTACACAGCCAGTTGTGCCCCAACTCACTTTTTTCCTTGCAAAGCCAATCTAATCCAGCCTTGAGAACAAAGATCAATATTATTCAGGCCATCCAGAATCAGGAACAATGTTAATGTAAAAGAAAGAAGAAAAATCACATTTTTCCCAAGGATAACTAAGGAAATAAATGGATAAACATATTCTATTATTAGGTGTTGTAGCATTTCCTAAGCATAGAGATACAACATTGTGAAAGACCAAACAATTTCTAATACCTAGTGTAATTTTTCCCAATGTGTTCTGTTAGATTCACTGAAAACAAGTGTTTATTCTGTGCCATGTGAAAGATTTGCATGCTCCAGGCTTTTGGTGCCCACTTGTCATGCGAATCCTGCTCAGATCAATCAGATACCTGTGGAAACTACTTGCATGGTTTACTCCTTAGCATTCCAGGCTTTTCGGAAGTGAGCAAGGATCAGATTAGATGATTCTGTAAATACTTGAAATTATAAAACTTGAGGTATAAATACATTTTTCTTAAATATTGTAGAGTGACACACAGTCTTTACTAACACAGCCACAGGGAAACAAGAATATGGTTTATCTGCACTTAGATTATGCTCTTAGCAGAGACTCTTGGCTCATCAGATTTCTTCCACCAAGTAAAAGAACTTTGTCATCCAACTAAAGGCATTTGATACAGCTGGGCTAGCTGTGGGGGAGCTGTCCCAGCACTACTGTAGTTCAGGGTAGAGCAGATTAATCCCAATCCGTTGCTTTACCACTCAAACTCAGAATAACAGAAAGGTGCCAGAAAGGTCTCTTTCAGTGAGTCAAGCTGAATTCTGACACAGCAAAGTTTCTAGTCCACAACAATTGCTATATAGCTGAGTTTTCACTTAGAGAGACTGAAGTGTTGAAAAGCAATGAATATTTTGTAGCTTGCCTGCGTGAAGAAGCAGGATGAAAGCACTTAGAGCTTAACAATTCAATGTAGTATCACCTTACAGCTGCAAATGATAGAACTGGAGAAGCTGTACTGCAACAACACATCATTTCTAGCAATAGGTCTCATGGGCTTCTAGTAGTAGTAGATGGGTACATTGACTAAGATGACTCTGCTGCCTCTTGCATCAGTGGTTCCTGTTGAGATGGCTGCTTACATGAGCTGGAGGAAAAAGTTAATCTGCAGGGCAATGTGAGAGTACGTCAACAGCAATCAAACAAAAGTAAGAGAAACTAGACTGAAAACACTGCAAACAGTAATAGTGTAGGAGAGCATTATTCTTCTAAGTAGTTTGAAATTGTAGAGGGAATAATTTCCCATGGGATACATATTTTGGAGTGTAGTTTGTATTTTTGTACAAGCATGATAATTACCATTATAGATTGCACAGAAGCTTGGTGGACATCGCATAATTATCTCCTTAAAATGTAAACAAATATCTGCTAAACTGCATCTGCAGCCCTTTAGGTTTCCATAAATACTGTAATAACAGCAGAAGTACATTTAAACAAATATAGCTGGCTATCTGCAGTTACTGTTGTTTCAAAGCTTTCATTGTGGAAACACAGTTCAAAAAGTTGCACCCACATGCACACACTGAAAACACAGCCATTGTATGCACTAATAGATTTGACTTTTTAATGTTCTAAAGGAATAATATTCTCAAGTAAACAAATCAGGCTTACAATTATTTCATAAACCAGACTAACCCTGTGCTTTGAGCTTTGCATGAGACTAGTCGCTATGTCCATACCTATCAAGGAATGTTTTTGATTCAGATAGTTGCTCTTCCACACATCTCTCTTGTTTCTAGGGTAATATTCTTCCCCAGAGACAAACCATTTTCCCTTTGATACTTTACAGAATATTGTATCTGTGGATCCAAGTCTTTCTATTCCTTAGCATCAGTTTAGTTTTCACTAAAACATTGTATGTGACCTTGGGCAGCTGCAAGCTTAAGGTGTCATTGCAATGGTTCCCATTATTACTGGTCAGAAAGCAGGCACTGGAAAAGCCAGACTTACAGCAGACTTCTTAGTCAAAGCAATTTGTGGGTAATGCTGATGCATTGTGAAGGGAGCACTAGTGCAGTTATATGAAATGTGCAACATAAAATAAACAAACATAAGAAATTAGCAATCTTGTGATAATTTCAAAGAAAGAACAAGTTATTTCATATCACCTGAAATTGTTAAGCAATGGCATTAGCTGCTTAACTGATCACAGGGTGATTTTGGTCCTGTGACTCCTGTGACTTCTGTACATAGGGTTTGTTAACAGTGTTTCTCCATCTTTTCAAACTGAAGTGTTACCTACTCTTACTGGGGGAAAAAAGCCCACAACTCAACAAACCTGTGTACCATCTTGCACACCTCTGTACTTTGTGTATAAATAAAAGAAAGAGATGCTATAAAGGAACTAAAAAGGATAGTAAATTTGAATATCCATACATTGTTATCTCTTTCGTTTCTTTTACTGCATACATGAAAACATGAATGCTTATTTGCTTTGTGATTTATAGCTGTGAAGAGCAAGTTTGATGACTCACTGTTCCCGTGCAGTAAAATCTACCTTCTTTATGTCTCTGTCTTACCACACATGCACACACCAGCTAATATGTAAGGAGTCAACCATAGCTGCATCAATCTGTCTTTTGTATATGAAACTGATATGTGCATATCTAGTGGCTAGATAGTCCAAGATGTTATTTAACACCTCAGGAAATCTCATCCAATCCAGAAATCCAGAAAATATTCCAGTATCCAGAAAATGTTTGATAGCCTGTACTTAATAAGAGATGATTCCGAGACAAATAAAATAGATAAAAAACATTGCAACCTTCTTGCATCTCTGGAACAATAATTGGAAGTGAATTTTAAAAAGAAAGAAAGAATTAACATCTTAGGAGCCAGAAATAATTTTTCTCAAGAAATTATTTTTGTTGTATATCCAAAAATAACACAATAATTAAACATGATTCTTTAGCTATTCCAAGATATTGACAATTTAATAAGCCTCATGAGATTTCATCTGACTTTAGCTTTTTTATGGAGGACTTCCTTTTCTCAGTCTTAGGCCAAAGGCTCAGTTGTTCTCCATTAACAGCCTGGACAATTATCACAGATTGACAAGTTTAATTCATCAGTGTATCTTGGTGTAGCCCTTTTTTTAAAATGGACTTTCAAACAAGTACTTCCTACACAAGAATATCATCTGAATTAGAGGCATTTCAGATAGTACAAATAGCAGATATGTGCCTACATATTTTGCAGAAATTACTTAGTTCAGACCTACTATGTAGATTTCCAGATGAAAAAAATGATTTAAAATTGACAAAAAAGAGACCAAATATAAACTTGATGAAGATAAGAAAATCTTTCTTAGTGGAAAGAAATTGAGCAATAAACAAAAACAGAATCAGAGAAAAAACATGTTTCTGAAGTTCAACAGTTTCCTGTGGGAAACAAGAATCAAAATATTGACACACAAACAAATACACCTAAAATAATTGTTTGGGTCCTTTTTAAGTATGATTTTACCAAATGAAGTTTATTAAAGTGACATTATGGTAAACTTCCTAGATCATCATAAAATTACTGATGCAACCTAGAAAAAAATCCATTCCTTTTCAATTTGGAGAAAATCTGCATTGAAAATTATATTTCAGAACAAATAATCAAATTGAAGTATTACGGCATTTTCAGTTAAAGGTTTCTAAAATATAAATTCGGTGTGTGTGGAGGTTTTTATCTCTCTTCAGCCAAAACAATATTGCAATGTTGACATGAATTCGCAAAATATTTTGCTAGACACAAGTGTTTCTGTCAACATAGACTGTACTTTTCTATCAAGAGATCATTTTGACCAAGGAAAAAGGCTTGACCTCCATGATCTGTAACTTGTTGAAAACAAAACCATGACACTTTCCAGTTTTCTACTAAGATGTCATTCTCATCTAATTCTTAGAAACTGCACATCTGAGACGTAAGAGACATATTGACATCGGTACAGCAGTCTTTTTTGGAATTTGTAACAACATGCGTATTCAGACCTAGAACATATCCTAGAAGGTGCTTCAGGGTTGACAATCAAGCCTCTTTCCTAATCCAGCAAAAAAAATGAGCTTCAACATCTTTAATCAAACCAGAATCACAGATTCTTATAAGACACAATACTAATAATAAGACACAATACTAATAATAAAAGTGGACATTCTGTCTGTGAATTTGGCTTTGGCTTATTATGCAAGAATATCTAAAATGTCTCTAGATATTTGAGAATGTTTTCAAAGTTTTCTATGAAAAGCTAGCTATAATTCATATAAAAATGATCAGGAAAATGACTATGCAAGGATAAAATGCAGATAAATAAATTACCAGATTTATTAAGTTTTTTCGTAATAACTTATCCCCAGTAGAAGAAAGGGGAGATGACAGTAAAAAGAAAATAACTCAGAAGATAGAAAACTCTGAATATCCTAGTCTCAGCTGACAATTACTGCTTTGGTTCAGTAATGACCCTAAAAAATTACCTTTATCTCAAGGGTTAGGGATTTCTTTAATAATTATTTATTATTCTTTATAACATATGCCTCTGAATAATTCTTTATAACAGATGTCTCTGAATATTTTGCTGCCATTACTGCATGGCTAGACAATAAATTTGTGAGACTCTGTTGCCTTTTCACAGTTGGGGTCTATAATACTAAGAAATACATTATCTCCATTTGTACTAGATCACACTATTATCACAAATTTTCAGCGATAGATCACTACAACTTATAATGATGAACATGAGGCTCAGAGGAACTTTATAGATATATACATCTCAATTGCTTCTATGATATTTTATGTCCTAGACAAATTGGAACATGATTATATTCCTAAGAAATGTATATTATTAAGTCAGAATGTACTTCAGGCATGTCAGTAACTCTTTCCTATTAACATAATTTCAGGTCTTGGAGGCATTGCATCTGACTCCACGGTTTCCTTCAGAGTGGAAATTGAAAGCAAATTTCCAGACATAAAACAGAGCAGATGGATTTGAAGTTGAGTCATTGCTACAATGAATTTATTAACCTATCATTTAAAGAAAATCAATATACTAGAAATTAAGTAACCTGATCATGAAATACATGTCCATAATTTTTTCTGTAGTTTACACATTCTGTAACTGTATATATGTAGAATATATCTTCTTCCAGAGGAAAAAAATAAAATTTAAAAATAAATAAGCTATAGCTTCTTTTCTCATAACAGACTGACCTCTATTGTTGATCTGCTTGCAAGTACTCATATAAGGCATAATTTTAACAACAAATTTTTACACGAGCGGGATCAATTCTTACCTTCAGCTTACTACAGTTCAGAACTTCTCTAGCTTTAGAGATAGGATGAAAACATTATTTATCATTTTTGAATACACGTTGTCATAGCATAAGATCATGTCTATACATCAATGAACAAAAGTGAATGCTCAGTAAAAAGTATTAAATAATTTTCAGTAATATTTATCAATATAAAAATCTCCAAAACCATTTCTTATTAGGTGGTGCATGCATATTTTAGTAACTGAACTGGAGTAAATGTATGTAAATACATTCACAGTATTTTAAAAAGGCTGAGGAGGAGGTTCCCTCTTTGGGAAGAGCTTGGTCCTTTAACAAGAGTTACTAAGTGAACATCCAAAAGCTCTTTACACCCTTCATTGTCCTTCACATCAGTAATGAGGGTCTGCTCTCCACTGCTGAAAGGAGAGTTGGCAGCTCCATAGCAATGCCTTTTATGTGAGAAGCACACTTTTCAAAAAATCTGAAGAAACAAAAAATTCAGTACACGTGTGCCCTTAGAGCTCACCAGGCGTAGGCTGTTCTCTAGCTCTCCTTTGAACAAGGACTTGGCTCAGTTCAAAATTTGTTTTACAACGTCTGTATTGAGTTTCAAAAGCTGCATTTGTGACTTTTCAGAATAACACTGTAAAATTAAACTAAAAATTTTTCTCAAGTACATGTGGTCTAAAAGTAGAAAAAAATTTGAGAAAGGACTTTAGAAGCAAAGTTAATGCAGTAATTATTGTTACCGACAATCAGTATGGAAACATCCACTTTCTGGAGCAAATGTAAATTGAAAAACAAATCAAAGATAATTGCTTTACATAAGTGATTTTGGCCATTTCTTTTGCAAGCTAAGGGATGATAGAGATTGTTACACCATTTCTATTTTAAGTACACAGAATATGAAGAGAAGCCAAGTGTAGAATGACCTAAATAATTAAATACATCTATAGAGAGGCAGGCCCTGTTAACATTCTGCAATGTTTTCATCTGGTTAATCATTTGCTTAATCTAACTACATGTTGACAAGCCAGTTTGATTAAAACCAGTCAATAAATATGTTTCCATATGTTTTTAAAACATTCTATTGAACTTTCAAGATCTCACATGAAAGTGAAGGTAAAGGTGAAGGAAAAAAGTGCTGGTAAACCTTGTGTAACCCACATGGCTAATCAGGAAAAACTACCAAAATTGCCGACATTGTTGTCACACCATAAGTGAAAGTGCAGGAGTAGTATTAATGACAAACAGCAACAGCTGCTCCAGAAAAATTGCACAAACCCTGTTGCTAGTCCTGCCACCAAGAAAGATGAGCCATAGTGTCATTTTTGTCATAGGTAACCACAGGCTTGTTTAATGGGAGCACATTTGTAGCACTGTCTGGAGTCTCTGCAATGACTTTTTGCATGGCATCTCACGCAATATGCCTGTTGCTGTGTTCCTTAAGCATGCTGGGAATCAATATGGTTAGTAATAACAATCACAATAAATGTTCATTATGAGTAATATTTTACTGCCAAAAGAATCAGCAATCATAATTTTTGCCTGTGTTAATTATATTTGCATTATGACTGGTAGATAACAAGGTCAGAAAAATAGTCTGAAGCCTATATTAAGTAAACAAATAATTTTTAATCCTTTTATTCAGTACAGAATACAAGGCAGAGGTTCTAGTGGGAGCACCTTTTGACACACATTTCCCTTTAAAGTTTTAACCCAGACTGGAGAAAAGATAACAGTGTTTTGAATGAGTCTGAAAATGCTCGGAAGTGCCTCAGGCAAGGATGCTCGAAGGGAAGCAGCTCTTTCAAGGACTTCCTGCAAATACACTTTTGAAAAGGCTGTCAAAAATGGTATACACACTATCACAAAAAATACAGTCCTACAGCTGCATTTACACTTCCTTACAAATTAGATATCAACTGTGACTTTACAATAGTTAACTGTCCAAAAAGAGGTAAAAAAATAAACATACTAGAGGAGAAACTAGGGGTATGATATATTTAGAAAAAATTCACTTAATTCCCAGTTTTTATGTGTAACTTTGCACTGCATATCTCTATGAATCTGTGCATTTAGATTCATCATGACATTTGTAAATTATCATAAAAATAATAGTGCATTGTGTCCAGATGCGGTGTATGCATACATCACTTGGCAGTTAAATAGTGCCCCCAGAAAAGTTCAGGCCTAAGTGATATTTCTCGGAAAAATATTCAGGCTTGACTGGCCCCCTATTCTTCAGTCAGAATAAATTCTTTTAACACAAAGATTATCTCAGTTCAACAGGAAGTGCTGTAGCTCTGCCTCTTGAATGATACCTGGGGAAGACCTTGTTCAACCATGAGAGTGACCAGTCTCAAACCTTTCCATCCCTCCCATCAATTAACTGCTGTAACACCAGACCTGGAAGGGCAGTTCATCAGTAAGATATAGGTTTATTTTCCTTAAGGAGTGATTACACTAGCAGCCCCTCTTTATGATCAATAGTTGAAAGCTTTTCTATCTATTCCTGCACAAATTACAAGATGTAAATGTTGAAATGCACATGGAGTAAGTTTTGCCCACTTCTGTATTAGCCAAATGTTTTAATTAGTGATAGATTTATTGGAATATGAAATATGAACTTGAGCTCCTGTTAAACCTCTTATAAGAGAGTATATCTCATGAAAGGGGAAACAAAAATAAGAAAAACCCCTGAAATTCATTTAAAAGATTCCACAAAACAAACCCCCACCAAGCAACCACACCAGCAGTGGGTAGAAAATAATAAAAACATCCAGTCTTTGCATATTCATAGAGTGGCAACAGCTAATTTATTTTTCACTCAGCATGCCCTGGCAGCTATGTGGTTTCTTCTTTTGAAAAAAAGAGACAAAAATAAAGGAGTATAGACACTGAAGTGAGCATCCAGCAAAATAGAACTTTTGTTTCCATTTTTCAGTTTTAAGACTTTTACACAAAACATCCATATATTTTATGAGCCAACACCTTTTAGCAGGAAAACGAATTTAAAAAGAATAACTCTTCTAGGCTAGTTGTCATTGACAACTCAATTTATATCTGATGCAATGATGGAAAATGTCATAAGTCATGCCATTAGCCTGTCATTAATAAACAGTTTGTCTCATTATTTTACAGTCTCTTGCGGCTAACAACACATTGATATAATGTGTTTTCCCACTCTGAAAGTAGTATTAAAAATACATCAGTGGAAAAGCACTTGAGCAAAAAAAAGGCAATGACAATTTCTCTGTTCTATTTCACAGCCTTTTTCAGTTCAGCTTGAAATTCATCTGCTAAGAAATACATCCTAAAAACTTGCTGAAAAAAATTCTTGCAAACCTATGGACAGCTTGCATACCAGAACTCAATAATTCTGTTGTCTCCTTCTATGCAGCAATTTCTCTTTGAGGTCCCCATGCTTGACCAATTCCTAAGTATTCAATGATATCCATCGCAGTGCAGAAAATCTCTACAAGTGCACGGTTCATGTGCATCTGATGTACATAAAGCCACACATAGACAAATATTTAGTTTTAATTCTTTTTAAATTTTTCTGCAAGCTTAAAAGTGAATTAGTAGTCAGACAAATTAACCTAATTCTCTTGTAACATGTAAAAGTAAATAGTTTTCATCTAGTCATCTTATGTTCTGGAATTCTTCCTGTCTTTAAAGTTCTATAGACTATAACTGTAGATTATTCTCTTAGCAGCAGGGCATAGGAAAGTTGAGGTTATACACAAATAAAATCAACCTTGTACCATCTATACTTTGAGATATGCTATGGCATTCTATAGAAGAATGAAAAGCAAGGCTGAGCCACTCATCACAGAGATTCAAGTAACACTACCAATACTATGCTTTTCTTTCTCTTCATAAGCCTCTGCACTGTTATTCAGTCCACAACACCATTATTAAGGGAATTCATTGGAACAATCTTGTACTTACACTGCATGTTGCCTTTCAACAAACTCAAATGTAAAAGCAATGACAAATTGCACTCCACAAATAATTTTTTTAAATTACTGGCTCCTGATTTCTGTAGCTTTTGAACATAGCTCCTTTGACAGTCTTAAGGATTCAAGACAGCGATCAACATTTAATTTAAATATTGAAGGTTCATAAACTCTGCCAGGGAAACCTTGGCAGTCCATACAAGTTATGAAAGCTCATAAGTAAAATCAGTAAAAAAAATTGTATTTTTGTGAAGCAGCTATGATAAACCTGATGAGCACATCTTCTTTAAAAGAACAGAAGAAAGAGTAGAAAATGAAGAAATAAAAAGTGAAATCAAGGGTTCAGAATAACTTGTAATGAGCATGAAATCTGTTTTACAACAACAGTGTCTTCCATAAAGCAGAATATCCAAAAAGTGTAAAGAATATCCAAAACCTGGTCAAATTACATTCAGCAGCAGCAGTGTATGTGGGAGCTACTTATAAGACATAACAGAAGCAGAAAGATACCTATAAATTGTTTCCGTTTCCTGACAGGAAATAGAAGTACCTGGCTTGAATGGAAGTTACCTATGCTTGTTTGGGAAGATTAAACAGTGAGCTCAAGAAAATACAGGAAAGGTCCTTCCTGCTTTAAGAACAGACATCTTGCTCTCTAATCCTTTTACACCTTATCCCAAAAGCCAAGAATATCATTGCTTTTATAATATGTCACGGGCAAGAGGAAATATACATAGACCATTTTCCTCCTTTTTTTTAATCACATCTGTGAGAGATGTATATATTTGACTGAGGAGGTTAATTTGTTTCTGAAGATGCTTCTGAGCCTTCTTATTCAGCTACTAGCTTTTGGCAGCCAAGAGAAAGCAGCAGAAAAATGTGAGTTTATACTGAATTGTATAATATTAAAAACTACCTTTTTTGTTTGGGTCAAGGATCTAAAATTTGCAAAGAAAAGGGAATAGAACCTGAAAATTCTGGGCAGTAAGTAAATTTGTTTAGATTAATTTTCTTGGACTTTTCTTTATTCTATGCTGGAGATCTACTTCTTGCCTCTGATAATCCCAGGAGATTTCCAGCAGCTAGTAAAGGCCGGGTTGCTTGTCACACACAGGTTTTTAAGAGAACCTGAAGGACGTGAAGCAGCCACAGCTGCCTGGGCTGGTCAGTAGCAGAGATCCTGGAGCTCCCAGGGTCCACATCATTGTCCCACTCTAAGACAAAAGCATATGTCCAAGGCAACATTCAGAAATTTCTAAGCTTCTACCTCAGCAAGAGGCAAACATGGGAAACATGCCACAGGTAGGTCCAACTGAACCTTCAGAGCTGGTTGTGAGAATTGCCGCTGCAGTCCCACAGAGATACATTATTTATTTACTGCTCAGCAGACACCTCATTTCCCCTTTCCGCCTTCTGCTCTAACTTGAATGCATGAGGAGGCATGTCCCCACACTTTTTTGCAACTTTCTCAGACTCATTCCCAAAGTGGCTTATTCAGTATTTCCTTCAATGTAAGACTCTAACAAAATCTAAACAGAGATCTGCATATACACCTTCTTCTGGGAATGACAAGGAGGCAGAGTCACAAAACAAGTAAACACCTTGGATACTGTAGGAAAATATATGATTTATGGAAATAATTAATCTCTAAAATAAAGTGATTTCCCATAACTTAAAAAACGAAAACTTATATGCTGATAGTCTTCTATACCAAAATAGAAGGAATATGTATGGGGCAGAGGTGAGGGTAAGGACAAAAGGAAAACAAACAAGATGTCTATGTACACCCAACAATTCTTCTAGGAAAACTATATTTTTACCTGTATTTGACTACACTGTTTTGATGCCAAATATTTCACCATAAACATACAATTTTCTTCCTTTTATTTTTTTACTCTCTAATCAAACATGACTATCTTATTAAAAAGTAATGACTGTGGAAGATGACCATGGGCAGAGACTCCAGACAAATCTGAAAAATATAAATGTTATAAACCGAAAACATCATAGATAAAAAGAGTAAGTTCTTTGTGATCAAAATATCAAACCTAGGAGGAAAGTTAACAGAACTCATTATAAGCATGATTACGTCCAGAGACTGGGAAAGGTCATAAAATGTTCCTCAAAGCAGTTTACCATGAAACAAAATATGTATTTAATGATTGTGTATAAGGAAATGTATAAAATTATCTAAAATAAATACAGAATCCCAGAATGTTTTGGTTTGAAAGGAATCTCTCAGGTTCATCTAGTCCCACCCCCCTGCCATGATGAGGGGCAGCTTTCACTAGAGCTGGTTGCTCAATGCCCCATCCAACTTCAGTGATGGTGCATCTACCACCTCTCTGGGCAACCTGTTCCAGTGCCTCATCACACTATTAGGAGAGAATTTCTGCTACTAAAGGAAAAGGGATTTGAGAAATGTAAGGAAACAGAGAAGGCTGAGCAGGAAGAGCTCATGAACCAGCCCTTTTGCCCTGTCACCACCTCATTCATCCTGGCAGTGAATATTTCACATATAAAGTCAAAAGAGTTGCTATGTTACCCTGGGATTGCAATCTCAGCCCCTCAGACTAGGGACAGAATGAACTGTCACTTTTAAAAGCAGGATAGTTTTAAAGCAGATACTTTACAGAGCTGTCTGAACAGCAAGAGGCTAAAAGGGCCGAGACCTGGGACATCATGTTCACAGAACAAAAATATGTACTTACAGCAGCCATCCTGGCATTTCAAGGAAGATCCTCAATCCATGTGGTAAACCTATCCACTTTGGGGTTCTTATGCAGTCCTCAAAGCAGTGAGAAGAACAAGAGAGAAAGGCAGCTAAACAAAAGACTTTAAAAGAAAAACAGACTAGCCTCAGACCTGACTGTATTTCAAAAATCCTTTGTCAAATTGAAGATTTTGCTGTAAACCATTTCAGCTTTAGTGAACCAGCATTTACAGATTTTCACTTTTTCTCTAGTGATGTTTTCACTGGGGTTTTTTTAGTCAAAATATCTCAAGCTAATATGCTTAACCTTATCCAGTAAGAAAGCCACCAATTGAAAGGTATTTTTTGTGTCTTCAAAAAAGCCAGCAAAACCATCTGTCCCATTGGAGGCATCTAAAGGGAGTAAATGGCAGATCACCTATAAAATCTTCACAAAAGTATTAATGTAAACACTTCTTCTCCACTTATGGTACATCTGCTGTCCCCCAGCACCCCAATGCAGCAGATGGTCTAGTTCAGTTAAGTACATATAGCAAATACAGCTTCAAATTCCACTGCCTTTAGTGAAGTTTAACTTAAGTTGCACTGTTGCCAGCAGTCAATGACATGGGAGTATATGGTCATATTGCAAATATCTGTCTAATTTTTGTTGTCCTCTCAGTACTTCAGCTACATCACATAGGATGAGGCAATGCATCATTTTCTTCTCAAGTAACCTTGGTTATTTGGGAACTGAGATTGGTTTTCCTGATTTTGTACTATGAAGATGCAGTGTGAGTCTGCTGTACTACAGCATGAGGTAGCATCAGGCACAAAGGAATTTGATGTTTTGTAGAAGCAGTTGTGAACTGCAGAGCTGGCATCTTCAGGAGAAAAATGTAATACGCTACTCAGGGAAATGAGAAATCTTCCTTAAGTCTATAGAACCAAAATATTCTGTATAGGTACTTCTACCTGTCGCAATAAGTATTTTTCCTTTTTTTCTGTCTTGTTTGTACTTTAGCTGGTTTAATTAAAATGGTTTATGTGTTTGAATCTACCAGATCTGCTTAGTAAATATTTCTGGTACTTGCAGAGACCATTAAATAAAAAAAAGAAAGTGGAACACTTACTCTGGCTCTGTCCATTGGCAAAACAGATGGGTCAGAAGGACAGTAAACACATCATTGAATCAAGAAATCATCAGTGGAACAGTTTATTTTTATTTACTAGAAAAGTTTATTTTCTCCTATGCTAAGAGGAAAAAAAGTTCTTACTCTGATAGTTATGCATTTTCTTCACATACCAGTGAAAATTCTACAAATTACAGAGGATATATTTTATCTTCCTTTAATTAAATCTGATCCTAGACCAGGTTGTACAGACCATTCTGTTAATGTTTTCTACCAGTGACTTTTCAGAAAACACTTTCATTTTAGACAAATGTTTTGACATTTGAGATAGCCACTAGAAAAGGCCATATCTTCTGTTTCCTGACAAGCCTTCCTCAACAAGTTCATAAAAGGTTCCCCCTAATGGTGAGAGAGGTAAGAGAAAATAGCCTAGTTCCTATTTCATTTAGGTACATCTGGAGAAATTTGATTAGCTTATCAACAGGAAATTTAGTTATCTTGTTGAAAACACATCTGCATTAGGCCTTAAACTTTTGTATATAAATCAGTTAGAAGGAACAGTTACATGTAAAGGAAGAGGTGGGAATTTCATTTACTAAACAGGAGAAGGTGTCAGCAGGAATTAGTAAACCACTTTATGAAAACTGGAAGTCTGTGCTCTGCTATTTTGAACAAATAAAGCAGTTTGAGCAAACTAAAGGAGAGACGTTATACTGATGTTTAATGAAAAAAAATTGCAGTTGCGTTAATGTCCACATTTAGAATGTAACTGTGAACTCTGTCGGCAGTTCCTCTACAAATGCCTACAAATACTGTGCTTCATATGAATAATTATGAACCAAATCAAGTAAACATCAGACTGTGTCTTTATCACTTTTAAAATCCACTGATCAGAATACATTTTTGATTTTGTAAATTGAAACCTATTGCAATAAATGTAACATCTTTCAATTCCAGGAAAAAAAAGTCATCTTGCACTTTATTTTTGCTAGGCAGGCACTGTTAAGTCAATGCCTTTACACAGTTAACTGCCTTTACAGAGCAAGAAGAAGGGGATCTTTTTCTAACCTGGTTTTCACTCTTACTTGAAATCACCATATTCCCCATTATATCATAATTATATGTTGATTAATGGCATAATTTATTTTCAATTTACACAGATTTGGGAGTTCATCTTTTGGAAATAATCCATATAAAATTTCTGTGACTATGTTCAGATGACATGTACATATGATTAATCTAAGATATGATATGAAATTGAATTATATGAAGGAAAGATTGAGACAGTAATTCTCCAACAGCAAAATAAAAGAATCAAATAGAAGTATAAAAATCCAATTTTAAAGCAAGCATCAATGGTCATGCCCAAGTGACTGAGATCATGTTTAAATTCCAAGACTGCTTGAAGAAATAATCCCTGTAGATTTTTCATTGCCATTAAATGAGCAATTTTTGTAATTATCTGATATGTATATTAACCAGGTCTTTCATAACAATTTGCTACCAAGAATCATGGGACATTTCTCACAAATCACGAAAATTCTTTAAGTATGGAGAGAAAATTTCAGCCCATTCATTAATTTTAAAGATGCCAGTTAAGGCAGAAGTATTCTTATGTGTGAGATGAAATAAAATTGTATCAAAAATATTAAGAACCTTCTGCAAGCACTGGAGGTTTTCAAATAAAATTTAATATATGTTTTTTCTCCTAATAATTAATGTATGAATATTTTAAAAATCAAAATGTTTAAGCCAGTGGAAGACTGATATTACTCCTCTAACAGTGATATCATATCACCAGGAATTATGAGGAATTATAGGCTAGTCCTATGCATAGCATTTGAATAAAATATCTTTCCATACAGTTTAGGTCCCATTTTGAAATATTTTGTATCTGTCTGGCATTACTAAGACTGGAATTTTGATTAAAATACATCAACTTATTTTTGTTGACATAATTAGTTTATAACTTCAATCTTTGAGAGATACATAAACCTCTCTGATCTGATTTCCAAACCTAGGAAATTTCAATAGAGTTCACCAGTTTCAGAATACCGTTTCATAGAAAGTTATCAACACCTGAATGCTGGAAATTAAATTGTTTACTTAGAAAACACCAAAAATTAATTGGGTAGGTTTAAGTGCAATAGCTTGCTTAAAGCTTAGCGTTAATGGGCCCTTCTCAAAGTTGTAGGAGAACTTGAAATGAACTGATAGCACAAATGGCTGAGGTAAGGAGTAAACAGAAAAAGACAGGTTATCTTCAGAGAAGAGCTGGGCCAAGGCTGGCCCAAGAGGAAAGATAAGAGCCATTAATGACCGGTCCATGTGGACATGGAGAAAGAATCCAAAGATGTGTTAGAAGACCCCAGACCACTAATCATCATTACACCAAGATGCAGGGCACATGATGACTGGTGCACATATCAAGAGGGTATAAACACCCAGGGGTTTCTTTGTTCAGGAAACCTCTGCAGAAGCACCCATCTAGAGCTGGCCTACAATTAAACATTACCCTACACAATTAATTTCTAATATTCAATAAAAAAACTTGATTCAATCAAAAAAGAACTAATTAAAAATGAATGGTCCTTTTATACACTGTTAGCTTTTAAATGCTTACAAGAGGCATTTTCTCCTCTAAGTGCTTTGAGAGGCAATCAAGAGCTTCTCTTTTTTTAATTACTGTCTTTTCATCCTTTCCAGGAACACAAAATTAGCAAAATGTCTACATCCTATTGAAGCTATGAGATAAATAATTTTCTACATACTAAAGCGTTTTGACCTTAGATACAAAGGTCATCTATAACATCTCCAAGGAAACACTAAGTTGAAATCTAAACTTTAATTAAAATCATATTTGGGGGCAATAATTTAGGCCACAAAATGTGATTTGCTTCATCACTGGTCATTACTCTTTCAAAACTCTAGGGTTACTGTGCCCAGTGGCCTCAATCAAAATCCACTTGTGTACCTGCTGTGCTTTGCAGCTCTAGCTGGATGGATAGTCTTCATTACCTGCTAGGTTATAAATGTGTTCAGCTCCTCTGCTGCAGTTTCTGCTGGCATAGGGCACTGCAGTCCAAAAGTAAATCTCTTTGAATCTACTTCTGGTTGCAGACTAAGGTTCTTTGGGAATCCCATGCCTTGAAATGCTTTATATGAATGTCACACTCTTCCATTATTTTGTGAATAAACTAAGTATTAGTCACTTATGCTAAAATGCTTACTACTCTTTAAATTTTTTTGTGAATAAAAAATAAATTAAAAAATACCTGAGAAACACCTGTTGGCATGTTTGTAAAAGGACCAAGTGCCATCTTCTATGGCAAGAAGGTGTCAGTATTTATGAGCTTCATGCTGAGGGATTTGACAGAAGTGTAAATAAGGTTTCAGATAATAAAATATGAATATAGGGGAGTAGGAAGGGACGGTAGGAAACAGAAAACAAAAATATGGTAGAGTCTTATCAGGAGTTTATGCTGGGAAAAGCTAGCAGGAATACCCTAAAATCAACGTGGGCAAAAAACTATCTGTTTGCAATGCAAACATGTTTCAGAGCCTGAGTTTAGTCCCTATCTTTTCTATTAGTACCACCACCACAAAGGTTTATCCTAGGAGTTTAATAGGATGATGTAAATATTGCAGTAGATACTGTATTTTAAAGTAGAAATGCATTGTGATGCAAAATCAAGGTTTTCACATTTGGTAAAAACTTAGGAAGAATTTGGCAAGTCATTGTCCCTTCTGCTTCTCTATCTAGGCTTACAAAAAAACCAAAAACAAAACAACAAAAAAAAAACCACCAAAAAACCACCAAACAAACAAACAAACAACAACAACAACAAAAAGGTATTTAAAACTAGACTTCCTGCTGCAGTTTGTTAACCAAAGATGGCAATAAATGATCCTTTGACTACTCAGAAATAACTTCTTAGGTTAGTCAATAGAGTTAATGTTGTTCCACAATGAATGGTTTCTTATATAGTTGTCAAGCAATAGGCAGGAATGTAGAGAAAAGACATGGATCTGTTGGAGCATGTCCAGAGGAAGATGCTCAGAAGTCTGGAACACCTCTCTTGTGACGCTGGGCTGAGAGGACCTCAGTTGTGCAGCCTGGTGAAAAGAAGGCTCTTGGCAGCCTTACAGTACCTAAAGGTGGCACAACAGAAAGATGCAGACAACCTTCAGCACAGCCTGTTGCAACAGAGCAAGGAATAATGGTTTTAAAATCAAGGGGATAGATTTGATCAGCTACAAGGAAGAAGTTTTTTACAATAACTGATGAAACACTAGCACAGGTTGCGCAGTGAGGTGGTGGATGCCCCATCCCTTGGAATGTTCAAGGCTGAATGGGGTTCTGAGCAACTGGATATAGCTGATGATACCTCTGCTCGTGGCAGGGGATTTGGACTTGGTAACCTTTAAAGCTCCCTTCCAAGTCAAACTCTTCTATGATTCTATAACACTCCATAACTCTGTAGAGTGACTGGGAAAAAAAGGAATTAAATTTAAAAAAAAAAAAAAA
>VYXD01001551.1:1935632-1948665 GCA_013397195.1 Hylia prasina
TTATCAGAGCAAGCACTTCATCACTATCTCTTGAGGGCCTTAAGATTGCTGACAAACACTGTAACAAGCATATATAGCTATAAGAAGTTACTTTTCAAAAAGAAACAGACATACCGATAGGTGATGCATACAGATTAGGCTGATAGATAGAAAGCAGTTTCTAACAATCTTTATGAATATCCCAGGTACCAAAGCAAAGATTTCTCAGTGCTTTTCCTAAATGTTCACTCTGCTCCAATTCATAATTGGCATTTGTCCACCTTGAGGAAGCTGTCTCTTGGTTGTCTATAAACTAACATTCTTTTAAAATTAGTAAAAAATTTTAATGAGGTGTAAACTAAAATAAATCATCACCTATATCAGAAATATCACAGAAAAAAATATCCACGAGATCTTATTAAATATGTAAGAAAAGTTAGCTAAAAATCACCTTGTTTCATAAACAAAAGTGGTTGCATATCCAGTATCTCACTCCCCCAAGGTGAGGGCTGGGAAGGGCAAGGAAGGGAGTGGAAGAGTGGAGAAGGGAGGGGAAAATACCAATCATTAAAAAAAAAAAACCAAAACAAAACAAAACAAAAAAAATCACACAATGAAACCTTTGGAAAAAATATGATTAGTAAAAAATAAATAGGCTTTGAAAGGGAGCAGTTTCATTTTACCAATGGGATATTTAGTCATTCATCTTCCTTTAGTCCACTAGAGCTAGACCAAAAAGATAGATGAATATTTAATCTCACATTAATTGTTTCTTTTGCATATATAGGTATTTAAAAAATGTTTCCAACCACCAGACTTTGTCCATCAAGTACATTTTGGCACATTGAAATAAAGGATAATAAATTTCCTTATTCCTTCAAGCAAATATGATTAAAATTGCACTAATACAATAGCATATAATAAGCTAATATGGATAATACAATAAGATAATAAGGATCTTTGCAATTATAATTAAGTTTTCTGGTTGTCCCAATTGCTGGTATAAGTTCTATTAAAAATAAAAAGAAAAAACACACACAAAACCTATAAAGAAACAAAAAACTTCATGCTGGTCATGTTTCTAACTTCTGTGCAATCTGGTCTAGCAGAAGATGTCCCTGCCAGTGGCAGGGATAATAGAACTAGATGATCTTTAAGGTCCCTTCCAACCCAAACCAATCTATGATTTATTGTTGATGGGATGTCCTTTTAAGTAAAAAATGACATGCTCAAACAGAAATACCATCTAATTCCAGGTGTGTGTGATTTCTGCAGTGACAAGGCTTGTTGGAACTTGTTTGTGTTAGTAGCATGAATTGCCACCAGCAAAAACAAAAGGCTAAAATAGAAAACAATACTGCACAAGAAAATATTTTATATGCATTTTTCTCATACAATCTTCACAACTCCTCTGCAGTTAGATCACTCTTATTCATTACTACTATGGAGAACTATTAAAAATAGATAGGTTTCAAGCAAGAAAATGTGCCTTACTGTGACCTTCAACAGCAGCTTGTCGCCCCTTGGCAAAGCAGTCTATGCATGCTGCTCCCTAACACATGAAATGGGTATTCAGTTTCATAAACAGCTCAAGGAATTATTTTAGAAACTGCTTATTAAAAAGGAGGATCCCTTCCTCTTCAACACATGCTTATCTCTCTATTCTTTGCTCTTTGCTCCAGTTCTAGCTTGAGTATGAAGTCCCTATTAATACAAATGCACCTTAAAAAGTCCAAACATAGATTGGTACTTGTCTTTTCATGGTGGCAGAGTATAGCAGAATAGCTTGTAGCCATCAGTCAGTCACACTGACCTTCAGTTATACAATGCCCTATAAGCTTCTTACATTTTTAACAGGAGAAAATAAAAATCAATTACAGTGGCCATTTAGCTGCAAGTCACAAAATCCTTTTAGCATTTTGGAGTTTTATGTTTTTCTCTCCAAGAGGTTAAGTAATGGGAATATGAATCAAACCACCATTTGTATATTGCTCATGCTGCGGAAGAGCATTTTGTGGTGAGCATGAAGTTGTTATGCAATTTGTATTAATATCCAGAAAATACACTTGATTGTATGGGGTGGGATTATGCAGACAAAAATAATGTGACTAGTTTACATATACACAAATATGCATATGTGTGAATGTGTATCAGATGAAAAAAACTTGCCTACAAAAAGTGTGACTCCAATTTCAAAAGCAATTTCAATTTCCCTGAGAAAATTAGTGTGAATTTTCTACTATAGCTGCTTATTATTTTAATAATTTAACACCTAAAGCTTTCAAGCAACAGACACCATAGGACTTTCAAAAATGAAGAAACAAATTAAGTAGAAGATCAGAAGAAAGGATGGGAAAACTAAAATCATAAAGAAAACACCAGTAATGTTGGTGCTGGAAAAAAACACATAAGGCAAGAATCCATGGAGTTTTTCCTGTCATTCATGCACTGTATGACCTGCTTTATTATCTCACATTATCTCCTCACCCTTGGAGTTGGGTGGATTCCAAAAAACTGCTCTGGTTTAGGCACCACAAATTGGTTTTCTATAGGACTTACCCATAAGTTCGTAACTGTACAACTGGTCTCTATAATGACTTAAAACGTTTTTAAATATAGAAATAGAAGATCCTTCTACACTTCATATCCTTTAGCAGGTATTTATCTCATAAAGTTCTTTTTGCTTTTAAATTTGACAGGTAAAATTGGAACAGCTTGGAAATCATTAGCAACCTTTGAATTATGTTTTATTTCTATAGTCAGTTGTTTACCTGGGTGGTTGAAGAGTGTAAACTTCCTTTTTATTTAGAAGAATGACTCTCACTAAAGTGTTGCTTTGCAAGATATGGTGTATTTTGCAGCTGACTTCCTCCATAGGAAGAGTGCCTGCAGCATCAGCCCCATGTCAAGCTGATAAGTGCAGACTTATGAGCCTGCAGAGGGTTCTCTCTGGCCAATTTTATACAAGCAAACATAAAGAAGAAATGTTGGTGGGGAAGATTTTAAATTAGGCAGACTTCTAACACATGTAAATTGTGCAATGACAACATTCTCTGAGTGCCTGTGCTGCCCAGAACAGCACCAGCCCTCCCAGGGCAGTTCCTGAGCCCCTCTGGGATGCCCCAGGTAGCTCCTTAGCTAGTTCCAGTGTTCCAGTTTGTGAGCCAAATGATCATGCCAAGAAAACTCTACTGAGGAAAAAAAGTCTGCACAACCACATGCTTAACCTGCCAACATTAACTCTCATGGAAATCCACTAATAGCTACCACCTTCCCTGATATGGCTCCAGCACATCTTTTCTTACGCTTTTACTAAAGCTTCCTCTGGCACCCTGCCAGCATCCTGAATACTGGCAAATACTGCTGCAGTGTCTCAGAGCTTGACAGGGAGTGCTGAGTGCTGAGGGAAGGCAAGTGTACTTACCAGCCCCAGACACTAAGGTCACTGCTAACTCACTCCAGGGTGGGAAAGTTGTAGCACCAGAAGGTGAAATCAGCTTTCCCACACACATCAGCTCAAAAATGCTTTCTTGTCACAATATTGTGTTATTAATCGACTCGGAAAATTTTAATCTGTTTTGGAGACATATATGAGAACAAGTCTACTAGAATGCATTTGAGATTAAAATTTCTTGTTTTAGAAGTAATTTGAAATGTTGATGTATTTACTCAAAGAACTACTGGTAAGTAAGCTATTAGAGAATCTGTTTCTTATCAGAGACAGAACATAAATTACACTTCTTAATATATATATAAGTATGTACATAATTTATATTTATGTAAATTTAAGTTACCTGTGCATAAGTTCACATGAAGTTTTTGAAGTGACTAATGTTTTTTGATTCTAGTCCAAAGACTTTCATGTTAAAATATTATGAATCTTTGATTCAGTGAATGTGCTTTTGTATTATTAAATTTTAGTGTATTTGGTATTAGAAATAGATAAAAGATTTCTACATCAAGAAATATAAAATTAATTTGTAGGTGCTGGATATTTTAACTACGAATAGTTGCACATTATTATTCAAATATTTTCTCTTTTAGACGTCTGAGTCAAGTCTCAACTATTGCATTTGTGGCATAAATCAAAGAAGATATTCCTTAGAGTTCAGCTTAAAAATAAAACTACTCTGCAATCAGACACCCATAGTGTAGGTCTGAATCCAGGGTTTCAAGCAAATAAAAACTTTCTGTTGTCAACCCAAGAAATAAACTTTGGTCATGGCACAGCTTTAAGATAAAAGCTGAAGCTGCTTTTCCTTCATTTAGAACATGTACAAATGCAGAGCAGACATGGCTTTGGCTGCAGAAGAATCCACGTATGTATTGCTCATGGTTTAGCCTCAAAGCTTGTTCTTATTGAGTGAATATGAGAAAGAAGTGTGTGCAGGGCTCCTGTGGTGTTGCCACTTCCTGCACACTTCTGGTTTTTACACCATACTCTCGCCTGAGAGATAAATTATGGTTGAAGAAAACACAAACCAGACAGGAGACATACCCACTTTTCAGGAGATTTTGTGGGCTGATATAAGTACGGGAAATCACAGATGGTCACTTTAATCAAATTTGTCCTTCCTGTCAATTTAAAGAGAACGCTATGACTCCTTTAACAATAAAAGTCTCCTGTTTAACATTGATAAACAATCACAGATGTGAATGCTTGTTTTTGCATTCAGCACATTCATCTGGAAAAGAACTAGTCATTGCAAAATACCACGCACCTTCTAAAGCAAATAAGCCTTTTCTAATCACAGTGTGGATGCCAGATGAAATAACATTCTAGGAGAATCTTTCTCTGTTCTATAAACCCTGTAAAATTTAGAAAATCCATGTATTGGACACAACCATACTCTTCTGAAAACATCCATGCTGGAAAAGTAACTGATTAGATCCATAAGCCATTTAAATTCATTTCAGGTAAGTGTACTTTTCAGTACTTGCTATGGTCAAAATATCTTTTTCTAGGGTTATTGTCTTTCCTCATTGCTTATGAACTTGATAAAAATCGTGCTGTTTGTTTGATCTCAGGGTGTTCATATTTATTTTTCCTGCATGAGAGAATTTGAAACCAACAACAAAATAATCTAATGCCAAGAAGAAGACATAATTGCTTAATGTCAGTTGTTTGTCCCTTCTGATTTTCAATCCTACGATAAAAAATTCTGTTATTGTGAGGGACATAACTTCATAAGTGAAGGAGAAAAATAATTTTCCATTATTATTTTATGTCTACAATGACAAGATTTTGAAACAAAATTAAAAATAAATTGGTTTATGTGTCAAGGAAATAAGCATTTGTATTTTCATGCTGGATGCCTTTTTAATGCTTTTACATAAATCTCCAAGGTTTCATAAGCCAAAATCCAAGTTGTAACCAATAAAATTTAAAGAAAATAAAGGAAAATAAAGAAAAGGTTCTCTTAAAAATAGCTGCACAAAGTTTCAGATTTGGAGTTTCAACATGCAACTATTAGGTTCTTTAGAAAATTACATGACAAGAGGATAACAAAACAAAACCACAGAAAAGTATTCTTATTTAAACCAGAATTAAGCTTGGAAATAAAGCTGTACTCCTTGTAAAAGGTTAAAAAGCTCTTCCAATAAGAAAGAATAACAGCTTTTTTTGTACATGATTTCTGAATTTGAATAGTCAGAAAAAGTCAAATATGACAAGAGTGGTCTATAGTATAACACTGATAATACATAGAATTCTCTACAGTGGGTAAGTCATTGGAGTTTTCTCTTTTTAAAGTCAAAGATATATATTTTAAATGTGCTAGCATATGTTGAAGACAGACACCAATTAAGTAAAATGCAAAAGCAAACACAAAATCTTCAGGCTTACCAACAGGATCTGCTCTAAAAATAGAATTAAAGAAAGGCAAAAGTAACCAATGCAGTTGTACTAAGAACTAAAGTTAAAAGAAGAAATGTCAATATGCTAATATTGCACAGCTCTACAGCCTTGAGCCTGACATGTCATATTTAGTGCATTCTGCTTCTTTATTGCCAAAATGATCTGTTATTCATATTTATACTAACAGCATCCCTAAAAATCTATGAACATGGATCCATGAACAACTGAGATAGTTGCCCCATCCTTGCTTTCTTCTTCATCTACCACTGCAATAATTACATTTCCAAAGATGTTAAAATAATACAGAAAAGCAGTCTACCAAGTTATGAATGACCACATGGTCTGAAAAAAACCAACCTATTCAGCCTATTTCTTGACCTGCAGCAGCATTACTGGCATAAATGAGAGAACCAGCTGGTTCCCACTATTTCTAACATTTTCCTCTTTGAATCATTCAAAGAGTAGAAAGAACAGTAATTAGGATTGAATCTAGCATTTTCAATCAAGAAGGGAGTATTCCATGCATTACACCACAACTTTAAATAGCACTGTAAAAACTTTGCAGCCTTGAGCTGGAAAGAGTACATCTTGAGTATTCTTACTACATGCCCAAACCGTTTTTCAAGTTGACCTGGATGTACTGGGAATCACCACACTCACTCAATGTTTGGCCCTTTCTAAAAAGGTAAAGGGCTAAGTGCCTAAAAAATAAAGATGAAAAGAGCAGCAAAGTAGAAGTAAAATACCAAAATAGAGTAGAAATCTTAGTTATAAAATAAACATAAGGAAATTACATAATTCAGGTCTCTGGACCAACTCTGTACATAGCTTCAGAGACAGCAATAAAAGGTAAGCATAATTTGACCTAGTTTTTATAACACTAATGAATTGTGATACCTGTAGCTAAGAAAAGCAGAGAGAGGGTGGTTGGAATTTTTTCTTACCTAAAAGGAGGCTTCTAATGTTTAACTGTACTTTTTTAAACCACTGCAAACTGCAGCCACCATGCTTTGGATCCCCATATTCCTACTGTAACTATAGCTGGCGTTCATCCATCCTGTAACTTGTTCTTTTATCATCTACCCAGGACAAATAATCAAGAGGGTCATAAAGCCAGAGTATCTGTCTTTATCACAGAGTTCAGCAAGATGACAGGCAAGGCTAGGGAATTGTTTTTCGACATGAAAGTCATAAATATTTAAATTTGGGGGATTTATAATTTAAAAAGAAAAGACCATTAGAAATTATGCTGTTGGAGAGATTGATTTTCTCTTTTTTGCTTTATAGACCTTGATTTCATTACACAGCCTACTGATTTATTTTGCATCCAAATGTATTTCAATAAAACATCTGGAAATTGTAACTATACTTCATTAAAATCTATAAATATATTTCCCCAGGAGTCAATACTTTGAAAGAAATCTCAAAAAATCTGTCCTGTTTTTTCTGTTGAGCATGTATTCCAAGTACTTCTGTATTAGTCTAACAGTTTATGTGAGAACATGGTGATAAATCAGCAAAGAATATAATTTCTGAGACTCTTTTTTGTTAATTTCTCTATCATTAGTTTCTAGGTTCTTTATTTTTAAACAAATTCTTTAAATTTTCAATTACTGACATGCACATTTCTCCATTTAAATTTAATTCAAATTGGTATTTAACATGCACCTAGTATTCTTAATCATTTTTAGTCATCAGTTTTTAATCTACTGCTATCTAGATCTCATCTATTGTTTCCACAGAGAAGATTCTCCTTACATACAGTGCAATGTAGCACAAAGTTTTGAAACGGGACAACAACAAGTGACTTGGTCACCTCTAGAACAGCTCCAAGAAATGTTTTTGCACATTCTCAGGTTTTGATGGTAAACCATGAAATAGATGTACAGTTACAGCATTCAGAGACAGAGGTCTGCCTTTTTTGGTAAGTGGTCCTTCAATGGGATGTGGTTTAACGGAGTCTGATAATAAACAAAGAAGCATTTAAATCGGTCTTAAAACTTTAACACACCAAATCCTTTTTCTTGATGTTTCTGTTCCTAGCAGTTACTGTTAATGATTGGTAATATTTTTTCCTCAAGTTGTCCTAAGGCATATTTTCCGTTTGACTTTTTACTCACAATTAGTTGGATTTCCCTTCTGTACAACATTAGAGGAGTGTTTGTTCAGAACCAGGATACTTTACCATCTTTCCAGACCCTTTTGATACTGAAGATGCCAACACTAAAACATGACTTTGAAATATTTCTCACTCTTAGTAATCCCCTTACCAAAATGAGGAACAAGTATTTTTTATTATTAAAGAAGCCTGTGTTTCTGTCTGCACATACACAACAAACATGCCTGGATGTCTCTTAGAATTTCTAAGGAGTCTATTTATATATAAAAATATCTGTCATACACAGTATTGTATCCTTGACTACATAACATCTGAGTACCTCACACTGGTAACATGCAAAGAGGTCATCTTGGGAGCTCTTGCATATAAATGAAAAATTGGGAAACAAGGGAAAAAAGCTGATTTTGCCACCAATCCAGTTTAGACAATAGTAATCAAAATATGCTTTACAACTCAGCGTTTTAATTACTGAGCCATTGTAATTTGAAAGATGTTCAATTATGATGATATATCCTTTGCACATCTTACTATATAAAGGCAAAATAAAAAAATAAATAAAAACACCAAATACCTGTGACTCTTTCTATATAATAGCTTTTCTTTTAAAAAATAAACCATAATGTTTTAGTGCAAGAGCACAGACTATTCTGGTTCTTAAAACTGCTGAGAAAAGAGCAAACTTCTGCTGTTAGTAGAAACTATCATTTGAAGTATGACTAGAGACTACAGGATGGTATGAACTTTTCTCTCTACACTGTCATAATCAATAGGGAAACAACTAAACCCACTGACATCTAAAATAACAAAGCACAAGTCAAGTTGTCCTGATTGTGAAACTTTGTGATGCCTCGAAGCAACACATAAAAATCAGCTCTGCACCAGTGACGGACTTTTAGTACCTGCCATATCAGAACGGAACCAGCAGGTTTTTGATAACCGACTTGTCTCCACACAACCTCTTTTTTTCTTATGTTTTCAAAGGCTGTGCCTGCTCATCTGCATGCAGCTGCAAGTGCCTGAATTATTCCAGATTTCAGCTTCAATTTTTGCACCTTTCTCACAGCTCATAATCTTGGTGGGAGGCAGGTCCCTCAAAATGGGTGCCGATTACTCAGTAGTACATAAATGGAGCTGGTGGAAGAACAGTGAACAAAAAAAAAAAAAAAAAAAAAAAAAAAAAAAGAAGAAGAAGAAGAAGAAAAATATTAAACTGCAAAAAGGAGAAAACATGGTCCTGTGGCTTGGAGAATGCGTCAGCTATAAACACATTGGAATAAAATTAACTTTGAAACCTCAGCAGAAATAAATAGAAACCATGTTCACAAATTATCTCAGCAAATAAAAACACACTAACTGTTGATTCATCTTACCTGGGAGAGCAGATGGGTTGTTGTTTTGTTTTTCTTTTCAAGAAATAATGCACCCTTCAGGCACTGATTCTTAAATAATGATGCTTAAAATTTAAAAATATCAGTTTAAGGCCTGATAAGATTCTATAAAATTAACACTGCTCCTAACAACTGTGTCTTAAGTTAAAATTTGATAGCTCAAGAGCCCTTGTGCTGCAAAAGAAGGCTTGTTCCTGTAAAGAATGGTCTTTGAGGGAGTCCTCTGTTTCTGATTTTCTAAAGCAGTATGTGCACACAATCTGGACCCTGTTGCAAACACCTCTTCCTCTGCAGCTCCCGGCACACAAAGTTGTACTTCTGTCTCTCATCCAAGCTGTGTATTTACACATAATTTTGAAACTTCATCCTCTCCTTTCTTCTTTCTTTTGAACACTTTTTCAATTGTCTTGCACTCCTCAATTGTGTTATATACAGTTTAAAGTTTTAACTTTAATTCTCTTAAATGCTGCAGAGCAGGTTTTTTGCTAATGAAATTTACTACAGGTTACCAAAATCAGTATATAATTCTCTTGACTTAATGAGTTCTGAATTAGGCTCTCAGTTGTGTAAAAGCCACAGCACACTCAGGATCCTTTTGGTCCTCCTGCATTTAAGAGGTATGGTTTAGTAAACAGGTAATCAGAAGGTCCTCATCAGTTTTCAGCTGTCATGACTTGGATAAAATCCCTGTATCAGTTATTTCAGTTTTATTAGTTTTGAAAGCACAGATTGCATTCCCTGAAAAAAAACCAAAACAAAACAAAAAACCACAGAAGTTTTTCAAAGGTTTTTTGAAGCGAGTTAGCAGTTAGGTTAGTGGATTCTGCGATGACTACTACCAACATCAAACTAGACCCAAAATACGAAAAGCTCCTGATTAACAGCTTTAAAGCAAATCATTTGAAGACAACAAGTATCAAACAGCTACTAAAGATATATTGACCCCTGCTTAACTCTTTTACACAAATACACTTTTTTCTGACTAGTGAACGTAGGACAAAAATAACCTGGGTCAAAACACAGAGCAGCTAATCTGCAAGGAAACCCAACCGCTCCTCTCCAGGACTAAGATTGTTGCTGGGATGATAAAGGAGGCCTGCCCTACTAACTCTGAAGATGTAGCAAATATTTCCATTTCAGGGTAAAACAAGCCTTACAGAACAAATAAATTGAATTTTTATATATTGTGGTTTAACCTCGCTAGGCAGCTAAGCATCACACAGCTACACTCATAAATAGATTTGATATAATGAAATTACCTTTTGAAATAATATGCATAAAAGATTGAGATAGAACAGATCAAAGCTTGTTAGACAAGAAAATAAATATTAAAAAAATCTTCTAAAAATTTTAAAAATTTTGTGGTAGAAAAGGATTTTTCCAAAGTTACATTTAACAGTAGTGAACCAGCAAACAAGTTAAGCAGAATTAGTGTGACATCACATCCCTAATTCCAGACAAATGCGCAGTCCATATTCTCTAGGTGTTTGCAAAATGGTCTAAGAGGAATTTAAAGAGTTTCAAATTTAGAAAAACTTACTTGCTTCATACTAAGAAAGTGAAAAATAATCACACAGTAAATTAGAAAAATATCAGGCAATAGACATAAAACAGTTTCACTGAGGAGGCATTTTATAAATACAGGTATTCTTTTTGCAGAAGGTAAGACCATGCACAAAAGGAAACAAACAGATATACTCCCTTGGGACCTTGAAATTCCTTCTGACAGGTTCCTTGGAAAAAAGGGTTTAAGAAGTATTATTAGCCATAAAGTAAGAAGTATGATTTCAGATGGCTCGCACTCCAGTCAGGCAAAAAGAATGATAAATGGCATTACGAAAAGAAAAAAAAGCATTTTGTACCAGAGATAAACACTGAGCTAGTATGGTTCAAGGTTTCTACAATATGAACATACAAGAGACTAAATTTAAAGATGTACATTATTAGCTGATTAGGTAGACAAACAACACCTGGTATTTCTAACCATTCCAAAAATATTTACTTCAACAACATGGTTGAAAGTAAAATAAATTCATTTTGATTTAACTTATAAAAAGAAAAACCTATAATATAATAATAAACAAAAATGGGTTTGCAATGACTGTAGATGAAGTATCACACACTGTGAAGGAGACAATTAAAAACTATATGGCTGTAGAGCACTGTTTTAGACTGGGTTACCAAGCCTGCTCCAGTATCCTGAATACTGGAAATATCACCTTCCTTCCTTTATGATATCCTTTGTCTGGAAAAATTGTTCCGCTGTAGATGAAGAAGAAACAGTTTGAAATTCCACCACCCTGAGAAAACATGCAGATCAAATTTTAAATTCTTAGCCTGAGAAAATTGTATCTTTTTTTCTCAACGCTGTGTACTAAGATTTATTGCACATTAATATTGCTATGCATTCTGATGTACTGAATCTTGGGGCATTTGGTGTATGACTGTCCTGAAAGAAGAATGGTATAGATCAAAATAAAAACTGGGATACTCTATTGTTTTCTAAGGACTCAGGTTTGTGTCTTTGTTTATTTCTTCCTCTCATCTTTAATATCGCCTAAAAACACTAAAGGAAATGTATTTAAATTATGTGAAAACAGAAGGAGGCTACAGGATCACAGCTGGAAACTACATCTCTTATTGTATCGTAAGTCTAAGTCTTCTGTCCAGGTTTGCTTCTTTCTGAATGTCCTTTGAACACCAAGGATTTCAGGAGAAAATAAGAAACTCAACTAATGGACTTCTTGGCACACTACATTTGTTTTTCCAAGGTAGCAGAATTTTACACTTTATTAATAAGTTTTAACCTCAAAGTTCAATTTTAATTAATTAAATGGGGGGGGGCAAAAGCCAGGTGACTTTCATCCCTTCAACTGCAGCTTTAATTTAATCCTTTAAAAGCACATATAAACATCAAGCCTAAAATATAATTGTTCTACCAGTAACAGCTAAACTGACCATAATAACCCGCAGTCCAAATAACCTTGAAAGCACAGAATGCAATTTGAGTCAATACAACTATGTGCATGTGTAAGCAGTCTCAACTTTTTCTGCTCTACAAATTATTTTTTTCTTCCCCTTAAGAAGCATAATAAATCTCCAGGACAGCAAGCTTTGAAGATTCAGTTTTCTCTGAAAATATTAATCCATGACAAAAGATTTCAATAAGTACAATAATTTACAGTTAAACAGGTGTAGTTCTTTCTATTCAATTTTAAAATAGTAATACAAAAGATTTTCACTAGTCAATTCCTAATAACGTATTCTTCTTTTTTATAAGAAATGGCAAAGCTACAATTGCTCTTTCTCTGGGACTCTGCTATGTATCACTGTGGTACCATTAGCAGGCTCTCTTAGGTTATTATAGTAGTTATTAATACCAATCATCCACATGTGAAACATTGATTACAAAGTAGAACTTGACAGAATTTAAGACACAGTTGTTAGGAGCAGTGTTAATTTTATAGAATCTTGTCAGGTCTTAAACTGTATCATTATTTCAGAATCAATGCCTGAAAGGTGCATTATTTCTTGAAAAGAAAAACAAAACAACAACCCATCTGCTCTCCTACGTAAGACAAATCATCAGTTGGTGTGTTTTTATTTGCTGAGATAATTCGTGAACATGGTTTCTATTTATTTCTGCTGAGGTTTCAAAGTTAATTTTATTCCAATGTGTTTATAGCTGAC
>VYXD01001551.1:1955087-1970094 GCA_013397195.1 Hylia prasina
AAAAAAAAAAAAAAGGCAAAATTTAAAGGTCATCACCTAAGAGGACACTGCTTTACAGAGATTAAGAAAAGCATCTGGTTTGAGTATTTTGAATTCTTGCTTGTTTCTTAGAGAAAAACAGAATTTCTATGTAGTCTGTCTGTTTCTCATATGCTGAAAGCTGAATACCGATAGCCACAGTTAACACCGGGGGTATGTTCCAAAGATGCAAATCTTTATTACATGCAATCTCAAGCTAACTTTAACCAGCCTAGCTTGGACATTAATAGGAGTACAGATGAGGTACCAGAGCCTTCAAAGTGACTTCCAGAAACACGCTCAGCTGAAGGCCTCATCTCCTAGACCATTGCTGAAATTAAGATATAATTTTAAATTTGATATAAATTTAAAGTTGATCCTCTTTGAAACCAGAGCTTTTTGTTTTATCTAAGCTGCATTCATACCTGCCCATTCAATTACACATTGAGGGAGAAAACTACACTAACAGAGAGAGGTGGTATTCAATCAACCTTCAACATTTTAGCTTCAGTTGAAAACCATGGTTTTGTTTCCTTCCTCTCTAACATTGTGAAAACTGGGAAAACACACACAACAGGATAAGTACAGTTATTAGCAGGTCTTATCCATACATGCTGTTACAGAGATAATAGGTCCTTGGAATGATTTAGAGGCATTCCCTTGCTGCAGATCTACCACATTTGCTGCTAAAATGCAAGCACTGTTCAAGGCACAACTGAGAATATCGAGCTGAGCACATGACTAATAGAGTGGCTGTTGTCACAACTCTTCCTTTCAGAAAGGTGTATAGTTTTTAAAAATAAATTCACCTTGCACTTTTATTGATCTTATTACCCTTTGCTGCTTGCGATTCAACCTAATAAATGGCTATAAGTGATTGTTAAGGGAACGTCAAGCCTTCTGTTTTCAGTCAGATACATTTAGTCAAACACACAAAACATGAAACCTTTACACAGGGATGGAAGACATCAAGCCAGAAAGCAAATTTTAAAATATCTTTGATTGAAAAATCATTCAAGTACTGCTTGTCAAGACACAACAGCACCTATTACTCATGAACTCTTTCAATATCTAGCCCACCAATACAGTTGAACGAAGTTATTGCTGTATTATATATAAATGCTGCCATAGCACTAATACTTTTACTGAAAAATGTCAAGGTAAAGACTTCATCACAATTAAAACACAAGTCTCAGGGTAATTTACCCACAGAAATAATGTAATTACTTTCAAAAGTAATTGGTTGGCCACCACAGTCATAGTACCCTCTACATCTGCAGACTCTTTTTAGAGCCCCGGGACATTTTTACTGCATTGAAAATCTTTTAAAATCCTTTTTTTTTTCAGCTAGTTTTGATTGCTAGCTTTATTTCCAAAGAATAAAAGTATAGAAATATTTAAGGTTGTATTCATTATTTACCACCAGCTTCCATTCCCAGTTCCTTGAGTTTCCACTTGATATTAAAATTAAGCAAACAGCACAGCTCTAGAGAAGAGAGTGAGAGGAGGAGAGAGGAAGAAAAAGAAAGAAAAAAGAAAGAAAAAGACAGAAGAGACACCAAAGGGAGGGAGAAAGGGAGGGAGAGACAAAGAGAGAAAGAAAAACCCACACAAACACCTAGAATCTTTACTTGTACATTTGTTTATTCTTCCCTTGCTGCTTCTCACACCTGTTTTGGAATACATTTTAATTGCCATAAATCTGTGTCTCAAATGCACACTGTTCAGCTGCAGTAAAATATTGCAACAGTGACAGAGAAATATGACAGTCTATACAGTCTGCTGTTGTATTGAATTAAATTAACTTTCAATTTTACTATTATTTACTTAAATTCAGAAACATTCACAACATTTAGGGAAAAGGGTCTGCTGTGGTCAGACTCCTAGGAATTCCAAAAACGAAGCAAGACTTGAATATGCAGTAGAAACCTGTAATGCAAATAAGGGATACACAGGGCAGGTCAGAAGTCTGCCTTGGGGACATGTGGAAGCCTTGTGATTACACACATATCCATTTCATAGTATTGCATGGAAGTCTCAGAACATCTTCCAGCGAAATTAGATTCCCCATTTCAGTGATGACCTGGGGGAGAAAAAATAAATATTGTGTTGCACATGCAAACTGAAGGATGGAGGCAGTCCTCAAACAGGCATATTTAAAAGTTGCAGGAAGGGAACACTGATTCTTAATATCCTTTCACTACCTTTAAATTCCAGTCCCACAGAGCTTTCATAAATTGAGAGCTGGGAGCTTTATTAGATTTGTTTTCAAATGAAAAGTTCCCATGATTTTTGAATCATAATTCTTTCACAGTATTTATTCATAATATTATGCTTTTTAGCCATAAGGTGTTCATTTTAACATATTTTTTCCCTTCTCCCCACTGCTTATCACATCAAATCTCATCTTAAAATAGCTCTTATACTGCCATAACATTACTAAAGCAGGTCTTTTACACATACATTGAACTTTATTTTCTATGCTGTTGTATGTATTAACTCACATTTAAAAAAAAAATTACAAAATCACTCTTAAAATGAAGACTTTGAGATAGTTGGAACTAAGTCTCAGTGTACATCTGCAGACTTTGTCTGTTGTATCTCTAACAGCTAAAGGTATGATACAGCTGTAAAGGAAAAGTAAAATACTTTTAAAATAATAGTAATGATAGTATTGAGCAGCATTTCTAGCTGAGGTAAACTGAGTAGTATCTTTTCTTGGTGCCATTGATACTTGGATAATCTTTCTGTTTTGAACTGGAAAATATGAATCTTATGGTAAAAATCAAAGTCATGCCTTTAACCAAAATTTTAAAAAATCTCTTCTAATATTCTCACTTCACAAACACAGCATATCTTGCAAAATGGTTCACCAAAAAGTATCTGGGAAAGAAAAAGCTACAGCTGAAAGAAAATTAGGAAATTATATTTTGGATATGAGCAGATAAAAGGGAGAAATCAAGGTACACAAAATGATCATTGGTATCTAAAGGCTGACTAGTTCATTTTCACATACCAAAAATTAGGACTACAGTTAATTAAAACAAATTCTTAGACCACTCCAAAGATTTCTTCCAAATTTCTTCCAAATTGCTGTGAATTTTACAGCAATTCTTTAGCAAGCTCAATGAAAGGTATTAACTTCTTGCTAATGTCAAGAATTTTTTTTCATTTGAAACTGAAATAGGTATGACAGGCATAACATTTGACTCTCAATATGTTCATTGTCACGTTAACAGATCTTGACAATGCTAAGGGGTTTTGGGGTATACCCTGAATTAGGTGGTATTCATGCTAAAACACTAAGCTAAGTATTTAAGTCAGGGAATGTAAGCCAGTAGCACAGTACATTGTGTACAGGACACATATGATCATATTTAATGTATTGTATAGGTCAGACTGAATCTAAGTGGGAAGATTCCTCAGTGGCCCAGCAAAGCTGAATTTAAGAAATGCTGCTTCAAATACCACCTGTAAGCCATATTAAAAGAACAGAGCAGAGGCTCTTCTGGCCCAGCTTCAAGACCTTCCATGAGAGCATACCAGACCTTGGTGTATGTTTGTGTCTGTCCCTACTGCCTGTGGGGGATGGACACACAGACAGCAAATGTGTCTAGGTTAGTGGGCAGCACCGTAGGCGAGGATATCATGAAATCCTACACGGTCATTCCATGCTGGCCAGTTCCCATACAACTCAAAGAAGTTTTCCCAGTAGAAATGGAACTTCCAAAACCAAAATGCCACTAAAGTTGCTTTGTTCCCAAAGAAAGTTCTCCTCCAGAGGGAAGGCAACCTTTCACAAACAAACACAATATCGTGAGTCATAGGATGTTACTTGGACTGTATGGATCGGAGATGTCACCACCCTGAGCTCAAACCTAAGTAGGGGTAAATGGAAAGATGCGCAGATGTTATTTAAAAAAAAAAATTCCCCTTCTTTTTTTTGTCATGGTTCTGGTAAGGCTGCAGGATAAGACATCCAAGGTTTACTAATATTTTTATCATCCTGCAATTCGCATATTAATGTTGTATTAACAATAAAAAAGTATAATTACAGCTTTTGAATTTTGCGTAATTAATAAAAATCCATTTAGGAGCGCTGATTTTTATTCTGACATCACCTATAGTGACTAAATTCAGAATAAATGACTAGAAAATATTTTCCTCTGTGAAAGCATTAATAATTTTCTTCTATTAACAAATCATCATGTAATTAAGCAGTAATAAAGTTAACAGCATACATTTTCATGAAGAATGTGCAATCTTAGAATTCTCCAAGGGTTGTCTAAACCTTACAAACACTGACTCCAATAGCTTCAGAAGTGGGGTAAATAACCTTAGTATTTAAAATAAACAAGTTAGTTATAAAGTCATTTAAACATTTTTCTCTGGGAAAGTTTTCTTGAACAGCACTGCTAGATGACAAATTTTACACTAAGAAAACAAGGCATAACTAACAATGTTGTACAGATCTCATATAGACAGTGACCAGGAAATATTATCTGACAAAAATACAAAAACAATATCCATATGATACTTCATATGATCACATTTTGCTATTTCATCCTAGTGAGAATTCAGGTACTTGTCCATATTTCCATAGATCCACATATCTGTATTTACAGTTTCATTAATGGCTTATAAAAATGACAACTTCTAAGTAATTTTTTTAAACTTCATATTTAATGCTAACTCCTTCTGGATACAGACTGCAATGGCAAAAAAATCAAAACAGCAGGCAGAAAACTAAAATTGAAAAAAAAGTTCCTATCAATTCCTTAAAATTCCCTTGTCTGTACAGAATTCCATTGTGTCATGCTATCTGGAAGATAACATGCCATTTTAAAAATGTCCCAACCTTCTTTTGTGATAGTCCATATTTTCTGAAATGTTTGAAAATAATTTCAGAAGAATTCAAAATAGTTGTGCTATATACATTGCAAAACTATTTCTTCCTTCAGCTGCGAAACAAGTAGTGTCACATAATTTTTTAGCTAGAGGGTTCATTTTCTTACCATAAAATAAATTTACATTTATTAGCTCCAGTAGTAAATAAATTGGTGACTGCTGTGCCTTGCCAAAACAAATTCCTCCTCATCTCTGTCAGCAGTCATTTTTAAATCCAGGAAAATATGTTTTTAAGCTGGGAAATACATGACACCTGAGTACATGAGGGATTTTGTAGTCCCATGCCTCTTCAGGAAGCAAGCTTCCAGTGTAAATATTATCACACAATTTTCTCAACAGATTGCTTTGCCATCCAAAAAGATCCAATCTCTTAACACTTCTTTGGGTAAGGGAGGTCTCTTTGGACCCAGAGTTTGTCACAGTACAAATACATACTTTTATTTTGCCTCTATTACTTGGATGTGTGCAAGTTTTATAGGCCAGCAAAAGTAAATTACTTCAATAAAATTAAGAGAAGAAAGCAAAGAAATATAAAACCCCCCAGTGAACTATGCTATTTCCTAAGCTGTGTTACTCAGCCCTAAATGTCACTTTTTTTAGAGGTGACAGCACAGAAAAAGGGAAACACGAAGCTGTGACATGTATAAAAGGTGCTATTGCCATTTTTATAATATATCACACCTTAAACTTCCATCCTTCAGCTTCCTTGCTTTAGCTCTACATTATGACACCATTTTTACAACTGTTGCTGAAATTAGAACCTAGGCTTCCATGGATTCTCCCAACAACAGAAATTAGTGCTTGGGAATTAGGAGACCAACATTAATTGTCAAAAAATTCTGGTTAAAAATAATAAAGTAATACTAAGCCTACTAAAACTGTATATTTCCCAGCAAAAATACTGGATAGTGCTGGAGAAAAAATAATTCAATAACACATGAAAATATAAGTCACCCTGAAACACTTCTTAAGTCATATATAATATACCATCTTCTAGAAACAACTAAGTGTGAAAAGGTACAGGAAGTAGAATGCCAAGATCAAAATCATAAGGCTTTTCCTTTTTTTTTTAGTCTTCAGGATGAAGGAGAGATTTGACAAGATAACGCAAGTAAATTCTTGATTTCTATTTTTTTTGTGGCAGCCCATTTTGTTGTGATGTATGAATTACATATTCGTGATAATGTTCAGAGTGTTAGCAAAATAAATAGATCAAATCAATTCATCTTTATTTTTTATTATCTAAAATTAAATACTATATTTGAAAAAACATCACCTGTTAATGAGAGCTGTGTACAAGAAAGCACCCTCAGAAGTTTAGCCTTGTTTTTTCACTATTTTCTTTTGTTGTGTGTACGCATCCCACCTGCACACAAACCACTTGCATTCTTCTTTGATTTTAGGAGTCAGCAGAGCAGCAGTCTGAGTGGTTTCTACAACTTTAAACAAAATCATGACTCCCTGCTGAGAAGCAGCATGACACAACAGTCTTATATCAACTATGACCCATGCCGCAGACACTTTGGCAAATCTATAGAAGAAACTGGGGTGCAACTGGCAGAGTAATTGAGAGGTTAGCTGGTTCAATTGCTTTATCTTGAGGGCAGGGTATATTCAACTAAAAAAGGAATTGATAACATGCACTTGAAAAGTACAGTGAGAGGACCCAGATTTTAAAAAGCATGGTGCTAAAAGCATGCATTTCTTTCATGATCTTACTTGCAAATCAACAGTCTGAAAATTTAACGCACCCATTGCTTCATGCCACATAGTAGTCATTCCACTCAGCAATTAGAAGCCTTGAGAAATTTACTCAGTGGAACAGAACATAAACTCTGGATGTAATTAAATCAATTAAGAACAAAACCAAAACAGATTTGTAAAAACATACTCTTTCCATTAAAAAAGAATCTCCTGAGGAGCATTAACATTTCATTCCAAAATGCTTTTTTACTGCAATTTAAAAATATTCTATGCAATTCCTTCTTGCAGAGTAAGATTTTCTCCCCAGTTTCATACTTGATAAATAATGCAAGAAATTATCTTCTCCTTAATCCGTCAGACTCCCAAGCAGTTACCAAATCATCTCTGCTTTACTTCTAACATTTTCTTTATGAGAATTATAGGCACATAAAATGCATTTCCACCCCATTTAATGCCTCCAGTGATTCATGAGGTAATTTTAAATACTAAGCCACAACTATATTAGACAGTTTTAGATAATTCAGAGCCCTGTTTTGTGTTATTTCAAACCATCTCATCATTCATTGCAAAGCATTATAAGAAATAATAACAAATGACAATGACTGTGCCTGAGGGATTTTATGTGGGCTTGATGACTTCATTGTCATTAGTTTCTGTTGGAGAATAAACATGGTACAACAAACTGATGTCTCTTTAAGAATTATTAACTACCATAACTGTTTTGTTGTGGAGAATAAAGTAGACCCAACATTTATTTTTTCACTAAATATGTACTATAACTCAACTCTACATAGAAATGTATTCACAGAATTTAGGGCCAGACATTCATTTCTCCTGCATAAATAGAATCAAGCTAAATTAACCAATATATTTGATAAGTGCTTTTGCTTTGTCTCTATTACTTGGACATGTGCATGTCTAGTCTTCTATCCTGACTAGGAGAAACTTCAGGAAGTCTTCCCTAAAGACAGACAGCAATGGAAAATGAGCAAAAGGTTAATTAAAAATTCAGTCATATCAGACAGTGAATTCTGGGTACGAATAGTGAATATGTATGTATGTGAGAGAGGGAAAGAGAGGAATTAAAAGATTCAGGACATTGCTGAGAATTCAAAAGAACTTCTTCAGTGCCCTTCTCAATAGCCTATAATCAGCTGTAATCAGCTTGAAGTCTGTTTCACTAACATTCCCTTTCCTGCTCTTCTACTGACCACAAAATGCAATGGAAGATTTTGTGTGTGCAGAGAAATGATCCATTTGTGGGAGCAGTACTAAATATAGGAGAGATCTTTTGATATCTTCAAATTCTTATCTTCTGCAATTCAACATCATGTGTGATTAAACATTACACGTATCAATGCCATTTATTTGCATGGATGGAAATTCCTTGGCCCCATAATTTCAGCTTCATCTGTACTAAAAACTCTTACATTCATTGCTCATTCTGCTATAAACTGTCTTGTTCATCCACATACAGATTATGTTCTATGAAGCAAAAAAATAAAAGCCACCTTATACAGCCTTTTATTTCCCCTGTTCAGCTCCAGCAAGTTGCTATTGGAAGGTGATAATCCAGAGCAATTTTTAATGATTCATAATCTGAGCCTTTGCTCCACTCAAGTATGAAATACACAGGAACAGAAGAATACAGTGAAAAAAATCAAGAAAAGCACTGTCAACAATTAGCCAAGTCTGTAACACACATTATCTTTTGCTGTTCAAAAGAACAGTGAGGTGAAATTAGTGAAATTTGCTTAGGGCAATTTGGTTATTATAGGCAATCCATTCAGGTACAACAAAAAAATTATTTGCTGTCTCTTTCAGCTTATAAAATTGTAAGAACTCTCCCTATGGGTTACTGAAAGATCAGTAATAATAAAAAAGATCTAGCTGGATTCTCCTGTCAGAAAGTTCCCTGTTTATCTGACAAAACAATGTTTATGTCAACTCTAAATCTTGTTATTACAGGTGGCTTTCTGACCTGTTGATTACAGGCTCTCACAATCTGTTACATTATTATTTTTCTGACTCCAGAATACTCCACAAAGAATGGAGGTTCAAGACAAAATCATACCTTAAATCTGCTGTGAAAGGTTTTCAGCATCACTTATTTCCAGAAGACAAATGTGAATGTATTTTTATTGTGTTTTGAGAAAATGCATTAGTGCAATTCTTTTTTGCCTCTCCCAAAAAACCAAATATTTTTAAAAATAAGTCACAGGGAGTAGAAAAATAGATAAAAGAAAATTACTTACAGATAGTCACCTGTACTAGTTGCTATCATCCTCCTATAAAAGGATTGAATTTGTGTGGATATTGTTCTGTAGCTGAAAAACAATCTGCAACGTGTTACAATCTTCCAGCTGAAAAAGAAGTTTGGGCATAATTTTGAGGTGATTTTTTGTTTGCCCAGAAGCATATAAAAACACGAGAAAATATTAGTCTTCTAGGTGCTACAGACTGAGTATAAAATTTTAAAAATGTACATTCTACAGAAAGTCTCAGGAAGAAGGAACATAAATTAATTGATTTGAAAAATATTGTCCATATCCTCTTCGGTATTTTATATTGGTGCATAACACTCATAGAATTTTAATAAGAACTAGGTACTTAAATACCACTGAGAAATAGGGCTTAAGTGCCTTCTCCCCTTCCTCTTTCTATTAATAACTCTGTTTAGCCAGCAATATTTTCCTACTTTTCTTTTTTTAAATAAGAACAGTAGAGACCTGACCTCCTTCTTTTAGTGTTTTAGGATCTGATTCTAATGATGTTTAGTTCAGATCTGTAGAGATCTGACCTCCTTATTTTAGTCTTTTCTATTTTTTTTTGAGCAGGATTTCCAACAATCTTTAATTCTGCATTATGGAAAGTAGCAAGCCTCAATTCCATACATGCTATTATTAAGCTTGAATGATAAGTGAATAGATTATTTCCACTCTTAATTACTTGGGGCACATGTCTTAAGAGGTGATCTAGCTGCTTACTGACTTCAGGATCTACATGTAAGACCTTGCACATTGATTGGTATTGAGTGCCATGGGTCCTTATTAATAACTCCAGCTCTTGAAACAACATGGGATACCCTGAGAGCACTTCTTGGCCGACCTTTAGGCCAGCTACTCCTCCTTCTCCCAGGACAGCCTGACTGTTTGTGCTTTCCCAGGAAGTCTCTCAGCCACCTCCACGACTTGGAGTAAGCCAACATATGTTGGGGAAGATGAAATAAGAAGGCCCTATAGGTATGACTGTTTAGTGGGGGATTTGGAAAGTGCAGAGAATGCGAGCCAGATTGAGAGGAAAATGAGCTTTGAGCTGACGGGCCTTGGTTGCTGAGCAATGGTGGGCAGTGGTGCAGCTGGTGGAAGTAACTCCCTTTTTTGATCTACAGACAAAGCAAAGGGTCCGATAAGATGTTCTGCTTTATTCTTCAAAAATGTAGTTTATCTTGTACTTGTAACCTTCCCCTGAAGGATGATGTATTTGTAATCCCATTGGTCCAAATTTCTTTCCCCCACCCACTTTCAAGCCCCCTTCATAAGGGGTACCGGGGAAGACGGTGCCATATTTGCCATCTTTGCTCTCTTTGCCTACTTAGCCTTCTTAGCTGTCTCTGCCACCTTTTCCTTTGTCTTTGTCCTCCCCTTATCCCTACTCTCTCAAACCTCTCTCACTCACTCTCTTCCTACCCCCATTCCTTGGGGCCTGCCTCGGAGTTGTGGCTGGCATCTCCGAGCAGAGCCCCCACAATAAACCCTATATCATAAGACCGGGCTTTAGAGATCTCTCGTCTCCATTTCTCCCGACCGTTCTGGATCAGCGCTCGCTACAGGCTGCTAACTACAACCATATTCCTGTTTGTTTAACTTGCACATGACTGGAAGCAAGTTGGCAGAACTTAAATGATCAGGATGTTGAGAATGGAAAGGTAGTACTGGAGAATTACAGAAAAATTATTCTGTCTGACCTGTCTTATTCTAAAGCAGAAGGTGGGCACCTGCATTAAGGTGAAATCAAGATCTTTACTTCAGTTGAACATGAAGACTCTGTGTCCACAGTCATAATTTCTGAAGTCTATTACATTTTCAAAGTCCAACACAACTGAAATTAAGATGAAGCCTTAATTAAACAGGATTATCTTTCACATCCTTAAGACATAAGATATTCATCCTTAAGATATTCATAAATATCTTAAAGCTTTCTTAATAACAAAGGAATATCTTTCTTCACCATGTTATAAAATGTGGGAAGTTATTTGGGATATCATTCTTGGTATAAAATATGTGGCCTTGCTTACACTGCTCATAATTTAACTTATCCTTTTATGATGCAGTCAAGACAAAACAGACAGCTGCACCACATTCCAGATTTGCACTACATCATTAATAAACTATTTATGGAACATATTCTTAAAACCAAGTCTCGAAAAATAGCTGGGACCTGGAAAAAAATCATCAGCACTATGAGGAGTCACCTAAGATAGGACTGCTAGAGCATGTGACAGTTCCTGTGTTCAGATTTGTTCTATGATGTCCACAGCACACCACCACCGACTTGGTGTGTCTAAAACAGAACTGTTATTTATGAGTTCATGTCATTCTGAAAAGAACTGAGCTATATTTACTGGCCATACAATACAGACATTTTTGACAATTCAGACTTCCTTTTGAAGTGTTAAACATTAATATACCGAAAAATTGAGGAAAAAATCAATACACCTACAGCAAGAAATACCCTCCTGTGCTCCAGAAATTGAAACTTACTGTTGGAAATATTCAAGATAACTGCATTACTATATAAGCATATCTAATTGGAATTTAACTTTGCAGTCTGGGAGCTCTGACAGAAAATCTGCCTTCTAGGGTCAAAGCAAAGTGAAATTGAGCAGATCTGAGTATTTTACAGCTCTGTAAGCATACTCATTTTCTAAATTTCTTGAAGTGGAAAAGCATACTGATAGTGGTGTTAGAATTGCCCCCAAGTGCTGCAGATAGTTAGCGTCAAAATTTTAACACTTTACTCATAGCAAGATGGCAAAAAGAGTAATTCATTGAAGTATAAAGCTAATTGTTCTAAAAATATCCTGCAGATGAGGAAGAGGACAGAATCATAAAATATCCTGAGTTGGAAGGCACCCACAGGGATCACCGAGTCCAACTCCTAGTCCCACAAAGGACACCCCAAAAGACACACCATGCGCCTGACAGCATTGTCTAAACACTTGAACTCAGGCAGGCTTGGTGCTGTGACCACTTTCCTGGGGAGTCTGCTCCAACACAAAATGCTATTTGCAAAGAAATATTAAAAAGAAACAATATACAAAAGTCTGGACTTCTGTTTTTTGATAAAAACTATGTCAGTTAAAGAAGAAAGCCATTATTTCACGCCCTCAAAAAGGTGGCTTAAAGACTTTTAAAGATATAGGAATATATTACATAGAAAAACATATGTATTCTAAATAATAAAAAAAATTACTTGGACAGCAAATCTGAAACTGAGTTTGCTAGACTTAAACCAAAACAATCTATTTTAAAGATTTTTTCTTTTTCTAAGAGGAAGGTACATTTCTAATCTTGAGTAGCAATCAAAGCTGCAGAGAGAAAAGATTCTAGAAACTTTGAGCAAAATCTCACAGGAACAGATTATGTTGGAAGATTTGTATACATAACATTCAGTGAAATTAAGTGATTTTATTACTTTTTCAATATATCAGCACTACAATAGACATAAAAATTAAAAGCCCCACTTCCCACCCACTGAAAAAGATAAATTTGAGTTTGCCACTGCAGATTTCATTTTTAGAGTATGAAGGAAAAAATCAAAACTATTTTGTTAACTTTCCAATTCTGTGATGGCCACAGAAGACAGGTGGCTATCACATCTGGGCATAGTAAACTGGCTCTATTAAATATAGCAGTTGTTGCATTTCTATTTTTCCTAAACTTTGCAACACCAAATAATAACAAATCTGTGATATTAATTTTGGAATGAATCCATGGAGTACCAGTATCCATAACTTTAGTTTTAATTTTTTGAAGGTTGTATGGTATTTTAACATCCTTCTCAAGCTTGGATATGACCATTGTTTTGTAAGAGCCTGAAAGAAAACACAGCTGTAACATTATCCTCTCAGGTCTTTGGAGAAGTTTGATTCTCAGCATCTCTAATAAGCAGTAATGAGCTACAATCCAAGCCCAAATGCATATCCCTACAGCTTTCAGTTTGCAGGGTGGCAATAAAAACAGATGTTGGTTTACAGGTTGTTATTCAAAGGTACCAGGAGAGTCATCAACAATCCATAAACATGTAGGGCATGAGTCTAATTAGTAGACCCTAGACATAATAGTTAAGACTTCTTGAAAAACACCCAGGAATTTTGAGTTCAAACAGCTGATTAACGAAGATAAAACCAAAAAATATCAACCAGTAGCAGGGTAAGTAATTTAGCACCAAACTGAAGAAAACCAAACAAGACCCCATAGCAATAATCTGACAAACTCACAAAACAAATTGAAAATCTTTATCTTTTATGCAACCATAAAAAGTCCACCAAAGTGTAGACTTTTGTATTTGTAAAAAATGCAAATGAGTCTTTAGTAGACATCTCACAGAGCAATATTCATAACCTTAAATTAATCAAAAGGGACAATAAAAAAGATAATTTGTCTACAGACTGCCATGTGAAGAGACCTGTGTATAGGAGCTGAAATTAGAAAGTCCATTGCTATGAATGATGATGTGTCAAATCTCCACAATGTTATATACATCAAACATTAGGAAGAGCATGGTGTAGCATGCATTTTTCTTATTAGGAATATAAGAAACAAGCTAAGCAGATACCCAGCAGCATCTAGAGTAAGTTTACTAGGAAAGAGGCCATTAAAAAAAACTATTAATTCTCTTGGCTTATTGACAAGAATGCCTCTAAAATACATTGCTGCTGCTGCTGCTAATAGATTCAGTTCTGAGGTTCTTGAATTCAATATTATGCCTTTACTTTTAAGGGGTACTAGAGAGGTCTAACGTGGTATTTAATTACTTAAGATTTTAGAGCTCACAAAAATTTTGTTTTCTACATTTTTCAACATAACATGAGGACAAAAGTTAATTAGCTGACTACATTTTCTGATTATCATGAAAAAGCATATGCTCCAGTCCCCAAAGTGTTTCCTCTTAGTACATAAAGCTTAAATTTAGTGTACTTTTATTTATATTGGGTGTTTCCTATCTCTCTTTCCTTCTAACCACACAGGACTCCCATTTGCTGTGTTAGTATCAGTTCTGCAATTTTAAGATTTTTTTTTTCATAAACTAAGCACTTATCAGCTTGGACTATTTGTACCTCTTTCACTGGATTTTTTTCCCGCAACATTTACATGTCATCTCTGCCATTGTAATTTTATGTTTTATACAGAAATATAATACAGGATAAGTTTTTACCTCCTGACATGAATTTTGTATTGGAATGCCACCGATGAATCGGACCTTAATGGATAACTATTCAGATGCATCACTGTTTGTAAATATAATTTAATTATAGTTTCTATAATTATATAAGTAATTTACTATAATGACAATTATAGTAGTTATTTAATGACAGTTACTATTATAATAACATNAAAATTATTACTAATATCATTTAGTTGTTTCTTTCCTTCTGCAGGTTGCACTGACAGTACCTGGTCCAAGAATGAAGAGTCCAAATACATTTTATGCAGCCTTGGCCAGAACTCATTTTTCTGCAACAACCACCATCACTACCTCACTCAAAAAATTGTGCTCATACTGGGCATGATTCTACCCTGCATCTCTGCACTCCCATGAGACAAAATTAATACCTTAAATAGAAGAAACAAATATCAGTTGTGAAATAGGGTAAGAAACAATTAACACTTATTATTAGTCTTGAAAGGATACGTTAGAAATCATAGGAAGAGGGATGGTGTTTCTTCAGTGCTGCATCCTGCTCGGGCTTCAATAGGCCACATGTGTTAATGGAAGAGCTCATGGTGANTGTTAGTATCAGTTCTGCAATTTTAAGATTTTTTTTTTCATAAACTAAGCACTTATCAGCTTGGACTATTTGTACCTCTTTCACTGGATTTTTTTCCCGCAACATTTACATGTCATCTCTGCCATTGTAATTTTATGTTTTATACAGAAATATAATACAGGATAAGTTTTTACCTCCTGACATGAATTTTGTATTGGAATGCCACCGATGAATCGGACCTTAATGGATAACTATTCAGATGCATCACTGTTTGTAAATATAATTTAATTATAGTTTCTATAATTATATAAGTAATTTACTATAATGACAATTATAGTAGTTATTTAATGACAGTTACTATTATAATAACATTTTATATTATTG
>VYXD01001551.1:1970119-2019973 GCA_013397195.1 Hylia prasina
AAATTATATATAATAATTATTGATAAAATTATTACTAATATCATTTAGTTGTTTCTTTCCTTCTGCAGGTTGCACTGACAGTACCTGGTCCAAGAATGAAGAGTCCAAATACATTTTATGCAGCCTTGGCCAGAACTCATTTTTCTGCAACAACCACCATCACTACCTCACTCAAAAAATTGTGCTCATACTGGGCATGATTCTACCCTGCATCTCTGCACTCCCATGAGACAAAATTAATACCTTAAATAGAAGAAACAAATATCAGTTGTGAAATAGGGTAAGAAACAATTAACACTTATTATTAGTCTTGAAAGGATCCGTTAGAAATCATAGGAAGAGGGATGGTGTTTCTTCAGTGCTGCATCCTGCTCGGGCTTCAATAGGCCACATGTGTTAATGGAAGAGCTCATGGTGACTCACAAAAAATTAGAAGTTTATCAAATTTTAGCTAAATTAAAATGTTTGTGTCTTGGTTTAAAAGACAGGTATGCGCTAGGGAAAGCTGGAGTTTCCTTAGAATGGAGAATGTAAACCTCTTCCCTCCGAATTACTATAATTTTGCAATTAAGGGCTTTCAGGCAAAGATATAAGAATAACAGTTCTTTTACTAGGAATGTTAAAAATACAAATGTAATAGTACAAAAAAGACAAGTAAACAACAAACAAACAAGAAACCCAGAAAACTTTGACAGAGTCAGGGACACAACCTGACACCCTGTTGGTCAGGGTGTTTGGAAGCAGTCCTCCCGGAGAAACAGATGATCTGTTGGAGTAGATGATCCCATTGAAGAAGGGTCCAGTGATGCTGAGATGAGTCTGATAAGTCTGATCTTCCCCTGGAGTCCAGTGGAAAACAGGAATGCCTGGTTTTCTGATCTCTCAGTTTTTATCTAGGCAGGGACCCTGGACCCCCCACCACTGGGTGGAGCACCTCACAATGGGATGATTTAAATGTGTCATGTCATTGGTGAGCCTTACGGGCTCATTAGCAGAAAATATCCCCCTGGAGGGAGGATGGGTGGTGGAAATGTTTTGGGCCAGGTTGGATGAGGCTCTAATCCGCCTGGTCTAGTGGAAGGTGTCCTTGCCCATGGCAGCGGGGTTGGAACAAGGTGATCTTTAAGGTCCCTTCCAACCCAGGCCATTCCGCCATTTACCAGTATTCAGACAAACAGAAGAGAGACTTATTAAGGAAAAGTGAAAGTCTTGCAACTTTCCTACAAGTTGTCTGAATTTGTCAGTCTATTTCACTTATAATGCGATTTTATTATCTGGGCGGGTGGGGTGGTTTTTGGGTTTGTTGGATTTTTTTATGTTGAGCTTTTTTAAAATTCTTCTCTGTAACCAAATTGTTATTTTAAAAATGAACAAAATAACAATCTATCCCTTTCATTTAAACCCTTTAGGTTTAAGTGGGCTGACCAAAAGATTCATATTACTGTGATCATAAAAGTTTGCTATGTTCCTTAAGCTGTGTTGCAGAGCAGAAAATCTGCATGTCTATAAGAGTTTTGGCTAATTTACTACTCCAAGAAATACAGTAGGAAAAATATTTAGCATGCACAATGAACATCAAATTCTTAGAGCTACTGACCTCTCCAAAGTACCTGATTTATTCTCCAGGTTCTTGAAACACAGATTATCTACACAACAATAAAATTACTTCAAGGACTAATATGCAATGCATGCCACACTCTTGTGATAGAGCACTGTCCTGAACACTTTCCCCCTCTGTTAAATACATTCTCCAAAATGGAAATGGATATCCACAGTTGACTGAAATGATAAACACTCATTTCAGTCTTCATCCAAGACTCAAATAAACAGACATTGATGACAGTGGAAATGTACAGTACATAGAGTCACCCAAGACTTGCTGTGAGGAAAATTCTAATAAAATAGATCATAAAGAAGTTTAAAAGTAGAAGTATAGAGGCTTAAACAGACTCGAACTACCAGAGCTAACAGATGTTGCCATTCTACAGTATTACAATGTTCCTATCCTGATATTTTAACAGTTGCTTGAAAGGAAAAAAAAAATCTCTAAGATGACAGATCAACTGTGCAGCAAAACTAAGTCACATTATATAAATATCCCTTTTTATTACTGAATTTTTTCCTTTGTGATCTTAACACATGGCTTTCCTTGATGCCAAGAAACACTCAGTAAAAAGAAGCCTTTATTCTTCAGCAGTACCTTTGTTCTTCCCAAGCCTTAGCAACTGTTCATGGATGCAGTAAGGGCAGAATAAGGGGAAAGATTTTGTATGGATGAACTCTGTATTTCTTATCTGATTCCAGCTTTAATCTCTCTATCTGACAGTAACTCATACTGCTAGAGCTGTTAAGTACTACCACTAGTGAGAAACCCTCTAATAGGAAAAAGCACCTTCCCTTTCTGTTCTTTATTCCACACCATATCCCTTGACCTGGGTACTGCCTGATGCAATCATTTTCTGCAAGCATGAAAGATCTAAATTTTTAATGGACTTTTTGTGGTGAGCAAGCTGTTAAGCAGCTAGATTAAATACAGAATATGCAACTTCTTTGTCAGGTTTCACTGAGCAAGGAAATAGTACTATTCCACTCAGGAAATGCAGAATGAGACCAGAACACTGTGCTGTAGCAGCCACAGCTAAGGAAGGCACCTGATGACATTTCTCTGTTCTCAGGTTTGGGTGTCATTGTTGCCATGTCTGAACAGCGTATGACAACATATGGAACAAATTCTCCCACACATGGGAGATTTCTCATAGAAATCCTGAATCAGAAGTCATGGGATACTTCAGCAGGTCCCCCTGGCAGGGCAGGGCAATCAGAGGATGGAGAAAGTGGAGGCTCCAGTCAAGGGGAACCTAAGCCACAGAACTAATCTTTGTGCATCAGAGCATTCTACATTTTCCTCACCATACTTTGGCATGAAAGCTTGGGTTTGTGTCTCATAGAAACCTACATTATTATTATTTTTACATCCATTTTTTTTAACACAAACCTACTTTTGACAAAGTGTGCCAACAAAAATATCCCACCAAAAAATACTTGGATTGCAAGGACAGAGCACATGTTAAAATTAAGGTAATTTTACGCAGAAGCAAGTGTTGGGGTAGCTAACTCTTCATTACTTGAGATTTTTGAATCAAAACTAGATATTATGGCTGTGTCACAGCTTATGGGCATTGTAAGTGCATATCAACATTCTTTGAAAAATTGTTCTGCTCTGTGTGATGCTATAAATCACAGCAGATCTAAGAATAGGCATTTTGTGCTTCAAGCACCTAGATTTAATTGAGCAACACAAAATCTTAACCAGCATGTTTCATCAGAGTATTGTGATTTTCTTCTACTGGTGCAATTCAAGCAATAATGGACTTGTTCTCTTGTTGTAGAGACAGCCATGACACTCACAGTGCTTCAGTAAAACTTGAGAAGGCTTCAAGCATCAGCATCATGTTATGTAGAAGTCTGTCATACCTTGTCTATGTATTCTCCCAAGGACAGCTCCACACAGTTCTGGCTCTTTCTTCCCTTCCTCTCTCTTCCTTCTGCAGTTCCAGCTCGCTCCCTCCTGTCCCCAGCACAGCCACCTAACCCTGTCTGTCCCTCGTACAACATCTCACCCTTTCTGCCCCTTGCACGACCTCCTGTCCTTTCCTTCTCACAGCCCAGCCAGCAGACTCCAAATGACTCCCTACCAGCTCACTCACTCTTTATCACACCCATGGCTGTGAGGGCAAGGCTGTTCCCACTCTTTGGTAATTAACACAGCTGCAATATCAGGGGCAAGATTGCCCGTCTTCCCACTTTGTTCGACCTAAGATGAAAACAAATATTAAATTCAAGTTTATCAACAACACACTTAGCTTGTTAAAATAAATTCTTTGATTACTAGAAATACTAAGGGTGTCTGTTATGTTTTCAGTTCATTTACACCAGCTAGCTTAGGATCTCAGATGTCATGTTGAAGACGTACTAATGCTCTTCCACACATAACAATAAAATCTGGTATTTAAATCAGTGTTTCTTCACTTTATGAATTTTTGTTTGACCCCAGCTACAGGATGGTCACTGCCTGAAAGCTTCAGTTTTGATATTTCCAACAGAAAGAGTTATTCCAAATAGGAGATTAAGAAGCTAATTCATAGCCTTCAAAGAGAAAAAGCTACTTACATTAATCTTAAATAGCTTTAGATCAGACTCATAATTTAGGTATGTGCTGAGGCTCTAAAGAGTGTGGCATTTTTAAGAAGCTTCTCCTTTTAGTTCCATGAGGACCACAGGGGTATAACATACACAACATTTTGCATCAATTCAGTTTCAGGTAATCTTTTTAAAGAACTATGTTTTTGCTCTCATGAAGATATAGTTTGAAGATATAGTTTAAATATATAGTCATGTCTACTGATGCCAACTGCAAGTTGCAAACAAGTGTTACAACAGAATCCTCAGCTTCTTTATTTCACTATGAATTTACCTTTAGCAAGTAATTTAATTTTTTTAATGTGAAGTTACACTTCTTCCTGAAATCACCTTATATTTGCAAAAGACAGATTTCTGCTCAGACTCTGGTTCCAAAAAGGCTTATGAAGAACAAGGTGGTGTCAGCTGAGCACAATGCAGAGTCTTAAAGAGAGCAACAGGAAAGACATCTCAGGATGGACTAGCTCTCAGCAACCTTTTATTTTAGTACTAAAACATTTTTCAAGCACAGAAACACATGATAATTCTGCACTGCTCCTGGTTACACCACCAGTGTAGGTGCTGATCTGCACTGCAGTGGAGTTTGAAAATATGGATCATGACAGAAGATATTATCCTCCTATGGCAAGCACCCAGGGCCTGCAATCCCATCACTTCTGTTTCAAGGCTCTGAACTAAAAAAGGAAAGAATTTGCTTGGACTGTGTTTCATAACACTTTCAGCATGAATGTAAGCAGGTCACCCACCCACACCATCACTAACTGCAAAGGCTGTACAACCAAACTTCTCCCCAGCACACAGTGCCACTTCCACACCTCACCTGCCCAGCCTGCAGCCCTCCATCCCAGCAATCCACAGAGTCTCATCAATGCTGATGTTGTCACAGTTCTGGGAACTGACCAAACCTGCCAGTTCATCCTGTTTCTCATGCTGCCTGTATTAGCATAAACATTTCAGATGTGCTCCTGAACCATTTGAAGGCATCCAGGTCTGCTCCTGGGGGGAAAAAAAAGGACAAAATGAGTTTTGGTGGCATTTAAATCTCACAGATATTATTTCAATCTTGCTGCTTGTTTGTAGCCACCTCAGAACACAAAATGGATCCTTAGGAAACATTATGCCATCACCTATGAAAACAAACATCACATCTTTCCTTATAGAAAGCACTTTATTTTCTATATGATTTCTCTTTGCTCTCAAATTATAAATGGCTTAACTGCTAACTATTTTTAATAGTGTTGAACTGCCCTCTGCAGCTGAATCAGAGGTAAAACCTGTACAAAAAATTTTGTATCATGATTCATGACCTTTGTCTAAAGTTTCATGAAATCAGGCTCACTCTTCTAGATCCCAAACTGTCCAAAATAAGCAGATGGGAGCTCTATGAGCAAAAGGCTTAGAATACTGAAGTGATATTTATTGAAAGATTGAAGTCTTTTTGAAGAACTTGTGAGTACTTGGCTTCTCCTTTTCAGGAACAAAAGGGTAACTTTTTGTTAGGAAATCAAAAAAGGTTGGGGTTTCACTATTTACTTTTTGGTCCTGTGAGATCACAGGGTTAAGAAAACATTCAGAACAACCTATACAAACATGTTCACCTGCAAAAACAAGAACAATCAAGCTGGCACCTTCCAAAAGCAAATTCTTGTCCAAGAATTGAGTGACTGAACTTACTGGGGTTTGACTTATGCTATAGATAAAAGGTCAAGTGTCCCAAACCGAAGTTGTTTTTTCTTCTGGCTCAACACAGATAGTGTATTAGAATTACTGTTCCTACTTGTGGGCCTGATGTTTCTGAGTCTGTGAGGTTTTCAGCCTGTCATTGGCTGATTTTCTTCCCGAGGGAAGAATTCTTGAGAGAATTTTCTTTTCAGAACAGTTCCTGTAAATAAGTATTTTCTTTTCGTAACATTTCTAAGTTTTCAAAACAACTCCCTCCATTAGTGTAGTGACTAGCATAGCTGCCTTACAACCTCTCAACCTGGATTTGATTCCCAGTCTACACAAATACCAAACGCCTGGAAAAAAAGTTGGTTATGAAAACTTAGAAATGTTATTTAAAAAATTAGTTATTTACAAAAACTATCCTTAAAATAAAATCTCTCAAGAATTCTTCCCTTGGGAAGAAAATCACCTACTAACAAACTTAAAACCTCACAGACTCAATCAAGCCCACACCTACTCACTTGGATTTAGTGCCATTCACAATATCATGTAAATTGTGATTCATTATTCTACATGCTGAATAAATACCAAATAAATACCAGCTTCTATGAAAAAGATAATAAATTTTACCAGACAAGTAGTAAAAGCTGTCATAGGATTGATTTGAGTTGGGGCGCAATGGTTAAACTGTTCTCAGACACTTTGACCAGTACTAATGACTAGTAAAGAAATCACACACATTCCTTCATGAAAAAGAGCAAGGTTCAATAATGTACATTTCTAACTAAACACTGCCTTATTTCCCAGAGACTAACAAGGCGTAATGAAGGATGCATCCACAAAGCTGGAAAATTCCATTTTCTGCCCCTGCAAAAGTGCCTGTAAAACCACAAGTGAAGTTCAAAATAAAATCCCAATCATACCTTGACTTTAACATATTGGGTTATATATTTCAAACAATAATGTCTAACTACGCTGAATCAACACCTGCACAGCAGCAGCAAGAGGAGGAATACTTACAGAAATGGCACTTACAGCTCCAGTCAGCAAGTGAAAAGGAGTCAGGTATCTTGGTAACAGTGGTGAGAGTAATCTTTAAAATTTCATCCATTTAATTCCTCAGGGAGAGAACTCTTAATGAGCTAAGGTTGCTGATAAAAATGATAGCACACCACCTACAGTCCCTGTCCAATATAAAAATGTAATAAAAAAAAGTTATAGAATTATTAAAAACTATAGAGAACTTCTCAGAAAAGATGGCTCTTCAGCTGTTGTGATGATTAATTAGATTTGAAGGTTAGCACCAAGTACTTGTTACTTAGAAAACCCTGGAAGAGATTATTCCTACAGTACTGTACTGCAGAATTCTAGCCTTAGGTCAGGATAGATATCAATTCTTTTATCATTTCCTTGAAACCTTGGCATTTCAGTAGAATGATAAAAATAAAAACCCAAAACAAACAAAAATCACAGTTTGAGAAAACAGCTTGGTTTTGATTTATAAAGTTAATTTCCAAGTCCAATAATTTATACAATGGGAAGAGAGAACAGCAGAAACTGAACTCTGAGGAGTAGTGGAGAGAAAGGTCAGAATGGTTTCTTTCTCTGCACTCTTGCCCAAATTACCTAAAATTTCTTCCGGTTCGTGAGCAGAAACCTCTAGTTTTTCTCCATGGTTGCCTTCTCAAGGATAAAGATGATGAAATGAAGACCTCTTTCTTGAAAAGGGTTGCTATTGCTGACAACTCAAGATTCTGGTGTCATTGAGAAGCCCACCAGCTCAAGCCAAAAGAATTCAACTCACAAATACTCTGAAAGCATCAGAGTACTTGCTTGTACCACTTAAAGAAAGCATCCTTTGGGAATTCAGAGCTTATGAACAAGCAGAGTATGGATAATGTCACTGCCACTAGTAACAGAGATCAAATCCCAGTGAATCATCTATGTGGGAACCAGAATATCAGTGACAGGCACTTCAGAACTACATCATAATGCCTCTTTTGTAAATATGATGGGTTAAATCTTAGCCCTGTTGAAATGAAAGCTCATCAAAAATCAAAGAACAGAGTAGTGTGGTTTCTGGGGAAGTAAACTGTTCAAAGGCTCATCTTCCCAGCAGTATCAGGATGCTTCTCACACCCGCTGACCTGCTGAGCAACCTGAATGATTCAGTCACCTCAGCCCCACACTGTGAACCCTCTCTCAGACTGAAGCTGCACTCTAACAGGAGAATAGGTTGCTTCTTGTAACATAATGAAAGTCAGCAGCTGCTATGGACCTAAATGCTGCTGCTATATAACATCTAACTGCAACAGCAAGTGTACTGTATTCTGTCTTCAGAGACATGGGATTTCCATTGTTGTAGTCCTTTAAATACCATCTTCATTGCACTTGAATGAAGTCCAAGTGACTTGAATCAGTCCAAGTGATATAAAAAAGAAATTGCCCAAAAAATTAGAAACCATGAAAGGACTAATAAATCTAACCACCTGGATGGAAGCATGTCCCAAAATGAGGCAATGCTTTCTGAATTATAGAAGAAAAGCAGGAAATTAAAGAAAAAAAATCACTGAGGCTTGCCAATAAAAGCTATTTGCAATCATCTCAGCCTCCAAACAGATAATAAGTTAATTGCTATAAAAATCAGCTAAAGGTAATCCAAAATTCACAGTTTTAGCTTCCAGCACTGAACACACAATCTTGGAACAACGCTAAATTCACATAAGCAGCCAAGCAATAGTATCTTACTAATACACAGTCTATTGACCAAGCACAGTAGACTCAGAAGGGAGGACAGAGCCAGGTTCTTCTCAGAGCTGCTGAGCTATAGCACTAGAAAAGCAGGCAGGAATTGATGCACAGGAAGTTCCAGCTGAACACGAGGAGGAATTTCATTACTATGCAAGGGATCACACACTGGAACAGACTGTCCAGAGGCTGTGGACTCTCCCTCACTGGAGATATTCCACAACCATCTGGACGCAATCCTGTGCCACATGCTCTGAGATGACCCTACCTGAGCACTGTAGTCCCTTCCAACCTTACCCATTCTGTGAAAGCAATTTCAGGAGTCCATAAGTCACGGTAAAAACATCCTATGGAAAAAAGAGAACATATTTTAAAAGTGACCCTCTGACACTATATCTTCATCTTGAGACCATGCAAGGCTGTGGAAGAATTCAGCTCAAACATGTACAGGACAAAGTGATGCTCCTGCAATTATCATACTCATTAAGCCACAGTGAGTCCTGAACATAAAGGACACACTGTTATTTCACACATGTTTTTCACAGTCATCTGTGAGAAACTAATCTTGTAGAGAATCCCTTTTTTGCCAGATCTTCTTCATGATCTACACAGCAGTGATTATGGAACGTTTCTCATGCCTAAAACTGAGGTCTTCTATATTGTAAACACACTCAGAAAGGAAAACTGAGCTACAAATTTTGGAAAACAATCACAACATAGTACATGGTAGTTACAGTCCAAAGGAGCAGAAAAACAGAATTTGGCCCAGATTCGGTGAATAGTGATTCTCTTGGCATGAACTATAAAGAGGGAGATTATTTTCAGCAACAGGGCATCAGTCTAATAACTGGTGATTTTTTTTATGGGAGTCTACCCAAACACATGGCAATGACCATCTATTTAGGCCCTTAGAGGTAGCACAGTAAAATACATATATACACAATATATACACACGTTTCAGTTCAGAAACTTATAGATAAACTTGCATAGCAGGGTCTTATTTGCATGGCAAGCATGATTAAAAGAAAGAAGCCACAGAAATCACAGATTAAGAAGTTCACAGAAGAAAAGTTTGTAACACCTTGGAAAGGGTGGGGCAGGAATTACCTCAGTAGGATTAAAAAATTGTCTTGGTAAAAATAAATCCATTATTATTAACTTTTTTCAAGTTCTTTATGGCTCAAACTTCATATTAACATGAATTCGTTTTTTAAACCATCTCATCAGAAAGCCACTTTGCAAAGTCCCAAGACTTGATCACTGTAATGAAAGCCATTTTACAGGCACAATATTTATGGTTAGTCCTTAAAATTATTTCTTTAATAACTTTTTAGGGTATAATTTTCTTCTGAAAGGTAGCTGAGATTATTATGCAGGATTAGATTTAGTTGTTACACATACAGCTTCATCAGATATGTAAATGGTCAACAGCACCTCTTCTGCAAATGCCCAGGACCATCTTACTTAGTGTTAGACAGCTTCTCTTTATTTTTTTAAATTATTCTAACATCTTTTTGCACCTGTCCAAGGTACAAAATTCTTTTTCTTACCTTTTCATTTTTGTCTATTTAACTGTAGCACATTACAATGAATCACTTCATTTCAAAACCCTGTCTTCTCAGGTAAGAAATCTATTTTTTTCCCTTTAAGAGCTGTCTTCAGCCTTCTGCTCTGCTTCATCCCTTTGATCTTTTGTTTGTTTTACATCTACAAGGTGTCTTTCAAGGGCAGGAGGATTTTTGTGTGTGTGTGTGGAGGATTTTTCTTCAGCTCTTTTTTACCTGACAAAGATCTTATGTGAGATTACCAATCTATGCATCTCAGTGCAGTAAATGACACCATTTCCAAACTGATTAAGCAAAAATATTATTCCTTTACTTTTGCTTGGTTTACAAAGGTGAGTAAATATAAAATATGCTCATTTTTCAAACAGATTTTACTTTGACTAGGAAAACTGGCCTAACACACTTTTCAAAACCATCAGAGCACTGACTATTCTCAACAAAACTCAAATTGATGTCTCTTGCATCACACAGTTTTGACTGCACTCATAGCTAATGACAGTGTGACTTCACCAAAGAGTAGTAACAGTAGAGAAAATAAAAATACAGATTTTGAAGAGACACTGACTTACAGCACATATTTCAACTACTTAGAGCATTATGATAAGATAATAAGGTAACAAGACTGGAATATTGCATGAAAACTCAAAAGGTATTTAAGTAAGCTGAAAATAGTTGTTTATTTTCTTTGTTTTACTCAGGATATCAGTATCTACCTCCCAGTCTGGTGATTTGGTTCTCCCTCATAGATGTTTGCTTTTGGATATAATTATAGAATACAATAGGCACAATAGATTTCAACATATATTTTGGAAATTTTTTGCTTTAATTCTGTTTTTCTTCTCTTACTAATACTTGAAGCTCTGTTGTTCCCAGGTTTTTCTGTATGAAGCAGTAGACTTAATACTTTTTCTACTACACCTAGTAGATTTTCAGCTATATGAGTCCCTATAGATCAAACACAGAGCTAATATGCAAACCCAGCTCCTTTGCAGAAGAAAGTAAAATTACATGTTGAGTCAGGCATATTGCACAGTATAATTTTATTTCTAAATAAGATAATAATAAAAAGAAGATAATAATACTCCTTCTTCCATGAGGAATAATAACAGTAATAACAATGCATTCAATCTTATTTCCCAGAAGTCCATATCTACAATCAGAGATGCAGTTCTGTGCATAGAAATCCCCAAAGCTGCCACTCCAGAGAGCTATATGTCAAGATAAAAAATCTGGTCTGTTTTCATTACTTGTTACCTCCTCTCCTGGTCCTCTGTGGTTTCTCTAGCTCTAACCCTACATCCATTAATGCTTTCCTGATTTACTCCTGGCTCTGTGCTCGGCCAGCACAAGCATTGGTACATTTACACGAGTTAGATTGGGGCACTAAGGAAGCTAAGAAAGACTTCTAGCAGCACAAAATAGCACACAATTCTAGATTGGAATTGCCCCTGAAAAGCTGTAGGCCAAATTTCATCCTAGAAGAGTGCCTGAAGTGTTTCTTTTTGAGGTTTCTTTGGTAGTTTCTGGTTGGTTGGTTCAGTTCTTTGATAGGTTGTTTTATTTATTTTGTGATTTTCTGTGTGGCTTTGAGGGATTTTTTTTTCATTTGTTATTTTAACTCTGTGCTTTTGTTTGGACCAAAATCTTGTCTATGGCATTTTCAAGCTTACCTGTACTTACAGAGTCTCCTTTTTTCAGTTGTTAGCACTTTAATCCTCTTTATCTAAGTCACTTAGTTCAGCAATTTCTACCAAGTGCCAAGAGACTCCACAAATCAGGATATACAAAGTTCAGAAGAACACAGCAATTATTTACCTATGAATATACACAAGAGATGCCAAGATGTAACAAGCAGTATCCAGAAGTTAATTTGCTCTCCATTCTCATGGCAGTCATCACTCAGTGGAAAACAACTCAGAATGGGATAATCCTCAATCTTATCAAGTCAGCAAGTTCTAATTCCCTGCTTTTTCTCTTAGTATTTAATAACTTTTCTTATCAGTGTTCTTCCTCTTTCCTTCTTCCAGGATTAAAATAATTCACATTTTAGTAATTTTTATAATAGAGCTAAGACAACATCACATTGCTCTACAGTACCAAACAACTCCAACTATCAGGGAGTTGGGGTATCTGTTGTTCAGGTGCCTCAAGCCCTTATGAGGAAGTGCTTCTTCTGTCTAGGATGAAAAGGGAATTTGTTATAAAGTTCATACGAACAACTGCAATCCACTCCTGAACCTCCAGCTGAATTTAATCACAGCTCAAGCAGACAGTGCAGACCATTTCCAAATTAGTCTGGCCTCAGTGCTGCTGCTGCCTTTTGCAGTGTGGAAGAACTCTCCCTTCCACATAACTAAGTGCCAGTGCAGGCAAAAAAGAGGAGAGCACTCACACACAGAGGGAACCTCACAAAAATCCAGGACATACAAAGTCTGTCAAATTAATAGGCAGAACACTGCGGAAGATTTTAGAAAAAAATTCTCAACCAGAATTTTCCAATTGTCAACACTGAAAATCTCTGCATTAGAGGAGGCATTCAGGAGGCCTCTGACGGCGGTAATTTTGCCACACAGCTGCCTCCGGGCCTGCCACCTCCTCTGCTCCATTCTTGGCCACAAAACAAACTCAGAGCAGTAAATATGGTTTTCAAAGCTTCCAAGCTCTTTCAGAATACTGTCCCAGGAATTTCCCCAAATGATACTTTTTCAACAGATGCATCCATTTGACAGATTGGTATTTTCAGATACACAACAACAATCTGCACTTTTAAATATACATTTTAAATGTAAGGTTTTATACACTTTGTTAGACATATTTCATATAGAGATATATTATTACATGTAGATGCTTATTACACATATCTCCAAAAAATATATCCAAAACATATACATATTTTTGGTATAGAGGAAACAAATGTTTCCTTTATCTAAAAACAAGTTTTGTCATCCTTGCAAATCAAAACCCTGTTTGTGTGCATATGCACATATGCATGTGGGTATGACTAAGTGCTACCCAACATAAATCTAGTAAAAACTCAGGCCTTTAAACATGCTTGAAGTGACCTTGCTCAGCTCTCTGGTTCTGGCCTGTACTCTTGATTTCTCATATCCACAGAACTACTAAGTCATAAACGGGACCACTGAACTTATCAATCTAAAAACAAATCCTGCCCTAGTACAAACATCTGTCTAGATATTAGATATTATTTCTAGTTCCTAGTTTTATCATTACAGCAAAATAGTGGGTCACACAGATACTACAATATTTAAAATGGATTTTTTTCAGCACATTGCATAACTCTGGTGAGACAGGCTTTTCCCTTTTGAAAGGGTTATTTCTTCTGATTCTGAACCAAAAGCCACCTCATACATAACTATTCAGCCCACTAAAATGCAAATAGCAGAGATGGGCAAGCATAAATGAAAGGGTTTACGAGCAATACAAGCCTTGTAATAAATGAAAAATGGACAAGTAGTTTTTTAGAATGGTAAACCATGTGACCAATTTTCTATGCATCATTTTTCAGCTCAAGTGTATTCTGAAGCATTTATTCATAATGCTCATATAATGATGATGCTTCCACTTTTCACCTTTGAAAGATGAAGGTGATCTGTAGCCATTGTATTTAAAGGCTATCAAGATAGTAGTCTGTCATTATACTCTAACAAATCGCATTGCTTTCTGGATTAGCCACATCAAAACTGCTCAGCATTAAGCCTTAAGAGCTAGATCCTATTGGTACTAGGACAATTTGTGAGTGTAAACAGAAATTTAAAACCTCAGTGTTGGCTGATGGTTATTGTGCTTACAGCTGACTAACAAGCTCTTTAATGCACTCCATTCAAAGTCCATTTCCACTGTCTGGTCTTCTGCACAAGATGTAAGACATTTGCATAAAAAACTATTCTGTGTATTCTGTAATTTCTATTTATTAGCCTACACAAATAAGAATTCAAGAGGTACTAGCAAATAAAGATTATTCACAGGTATGTGTTGTCAGTTGCTTTTTATTTTATTCTAAGGAGCACAAGCATGTGATCTCTCAGTCATATTCAACTTCCTTAGGCCTTGTTCAGAAAACCTGTAGAGAAAATCTGTTAATTCTTTTGGACTGGGTGCAAGTAGAGATCCCTTTCTTTTGTGTTTTTATCTCAAAGACTATTGTTTCAGAAAATTGTTTCCATATCAGAGCCGTGAGGAAGGACTTTAAAGAAAAAAGCCACCAAAGTTTGATTCTGATTCTGTTGCATACAAAGAAAATCCTAATAAACATTAAGGGATGCAAAATTTCATGCTAAGTAATGAGCAACATCAGGAATGGCTTTTTGTTGTTCTTGTTCCTTGCTGCAATTTTGACATGTATTACTAACATGTCAAAGTGTATGTTTAACTTACTGTCTTTGGCTTCTGCATGACATTGTAAGTGAAGATAAGAAAATACTTGACAACTTTTGTTTTTAAAAATTAAGATTAATCATCATGAGATACTGTAACATCTGGAAGTTATTAAAATGCTTCTTGAGCTTATAAAACAACTCTCTTATAATCACAACTTTAATGGAATTTGAAATGCACTAATACATGCCAAAAGAATTGAATATAGGAAACAAGAGAATGATAGAGAAATTAAACTAATCACTTTAAAAGTGTAGTAGTAAGGTTAAAGCTCCAGATCATTATTTCTTTTAATCACTGACATTCAACAGTGCCAATAATCTAAATTAAAAAAATATTCTAGTACAATGAAATTGTGGTTTCATCATAAAGATGTGTAAACTTTGAAAACTTCCAAAACACCCACTTTCATAGAATCATAAAATGGTTTGGGTTGGAAGGGATCTAGTCCAACACCCTGGCCACGGGCAGGGACATCTTCAATGAGATCAAGTTTCTCAGAGGCCCATCCAAACCAGCCTTGAATGCTACCAAGCACGGGGCATCCACAGCTTGTCTGAGCAACACATCCCAGTGCTTCAGCACCTTCATCATAAAACACTCCATCTTTACATTTAGTCTGAATCTACTCTCTTTTGGTTTAGAAACCTTAGCCCTTGTCCTGTTGCTGAAGGCCCTACTAAATAGTCTCTCTACATCATTCTTTTAAGACCCCTTTAGGTGCTGAAAGGCTGCAACCAGGTTGAACTACTCAAAGTGTCTCACTCTGCCCTCATATGAGAGGTGCTCCAGCCCTCTAAATCTCTTTACGTCTCTCCTCTGGACCCACTCCCAACATGTCCTTGCCATTCAACACAGTATGGGAAGCTACATTATCATCCAGATCCCCTCAAGACCTTTTGTCTTACAACTAGGTTTGCTTTTCAGCTGACTCAGAAAACTGATTCCATTGAAACATGACCACTTATTTTTAGAAATACAGTAACAGGTGACAACCACCTTTTCAGTGCATTTTTACATCCACTTAACCATCATTAAACACAGCCTGAAAACTAAAAAAATAAAATTAAAATGCAGTCAGGCAGAGCTCCTGTATGACAGTAAATCCCTTATGTGACGTATCACATGGAGCAGACAATGAAGTACCTCAGAAAATGACTTGACAGGAGTGTGGATCCCTCCATCATTTGCACAGGGAAAACAGAGGGCACAACCATCCAACCATCACAGGTAAAGCAAAGAAAATAACAGATTCTCCCAAAAAAAGAAGTGTTTTCTGGCTCAAGAGATAATTTAAATTAACATTTTACTGAACACAGTGCAATGGAGTAAGAGCATTAACATGCTCAATTGCTTTGATTCAGCAGCCTTCATGTAACTGCCTAGACAGCACAAACTCAACTATTTTCTGTCTGCTACCTAGCTAATGATAATTTAATATTTAACAAGTGCATATACTATAAATTATTATATTACATATACATGCACACTTTCTTTATATTGATACTAAACTGCTGCCTGGAAATAAAAAGTGACATGATAATTAAGACAATATAAAAATATTCTTCCTTGATTAAAAGATTTTTCCAATATTACTTCTTAAAATTAGAATATAAACAAGACATAATACATAGCTTCAAAGATTTTCTATGTCTCCTCTTATATTACATTATAGTAGCTCAGAGTGAGTCATGATTACTTTTACTTGTCTTCTGAGACTGAAGAACATCACAACCTAACTGGATTAGCTATTGACCACCTGTAAGACCACCACTACTTCTGTAGGGGTTTGGATCGAAAGAAAAAAAATATTAAAAAATAAAACCACAATAAAGTAAAAGCATTTTATGCTCATTTCTATGATATCCTTGCATCACACAGAAGTGTAAATCCAGGACTTAAAAAGTTTCTTAAGTGGTTTAGACTCATGAGCCTGGGGGAGGAGAAGCCTAGTGTCTGACCCCAAGTTCTCTCTGAAATGCAAACTGAATTCCTCTCAGGATCCAAAATTCAATGTTTTTCAGACATCCATAATAGACAAATTGATTCTGCCTGAAACTCTCTTTTTAAACAAAGTCTCCAAACCAGTTACAGAGCACAGGAGACACTAACCTAACTTGTGCCTAACTAGAATAATCTCTTCTCTAAAAGGACAATCCCTCTATGGTTAATTATAATAAAGTCATCATACAGTGTGCTACATACTCCACCAAAATGATTTCAAACTAAATAAGAAATACTTTGATGAGAAATTAGTATCTTTATAAATGTTATACCTTTTTAAACTAGTTTTCCCCTGCTGCTTTTCCGGTGCAAGAAATAGCTGATTTTCTTGAGATTCATGGTAGCAATTAGAAAATCTGAATGTTCTACAATGTCACATCCAGACACGCCTCAGTTTTGGAGGGTATGATAATACTCTTCCTGCTAAGGTCAGTAAGTCTTTCTTCTTCCACTACACTGGTATTGGAAACCAAAACAGCAAACAGGATTCTCTGCTCTCAGACAAAGGAACATCATGACCTACATAACTTACCCAAGGCTGTATTTTTCTTCAGGGAACAGTTACTGCTTCTATCTCAAACTCTGATACCACCACTTCATCATCTTGCGCTGGAGGGATGGAAATTGTTAATGTCCAAGCAATTTTGGGGTCAAAATGGTACTGGGAGCCAAAATGAGGTACACCATAAAGATAAAAGAGTATAATGTGTATATATGGGATACATTGCAAGGGGGAAACCAAACAGGCAGTCACCAAAAGCAGAGTATCAATGCACGTGGTACTGTATCACTTTTGGATATAATAGTGGCAGAGGTGAGTGTTGCAGAGTGTCAGAAAGTAGGAAAAAATATATCCCTGTGTTCTTCCCATTGCAGAAAGCATTAACCAAGACCAAAGATCAAGTGCATCACTATGTGGCAAAACCAAGGTGTGGAGACTGCAGGATACATTAATAAATTTAAAACTACAAATTAAACACATCACAGTGAAGAGTATAACCAAGAAACTAAAAACACAGACCATGATTTCTGTGAAAAGTGCTCACAAAAACGTCATTTAATAAAGGTCTGATTGTATATAAAGGGGCATACTATTACACAGGACATCCCAGGAAAGGTGGAATCAAGATTGTGAAGATCCAGTAGACAGATTTAACAAGTCTTTACACTCTAGGTATAATTTTCAATTGGAAATTGAAAGCATCCCTGAGGTTAAACATTCATATAAAGGAATCAACCGGAATCTCAGAAAATATACTTTCTTTACTACATTGAAGAAAATACTTTGGTTTTTTACAGGTTTCACATACATGCAATTCTCACAAAACAGATTTGAGATTACTTAGTGTACATATTAAAAATTAGTAACAGAAAATAGTATTAAACAACTATAGGCAAGGTATAGGCAACATTCTTCTTCTAAGAAAACAGTAGCTGTACCACTTCTTCCAAAACACACACCTTCATAACTACTAATTCTGGTATCAAGCAGCAGTTTCATTCTCAATGATTAAGAAGTTCCTAGATTTTTGTTTCCTACTTCCCACAGTAGGAAACTCAAGAGAGTGAAATCTTCCTGCTTCAACTGCAAACAATAGTCTTTGGGACTTAATATAAGCAAACTTAGTCACTTCAAAATGGTAACTGCTTCCATAGTAGTTTCAGCATTTTGTGGAGCAAATTATTTTCTGCCCATGTACTCTCAACAGTGTCAGGTGGGCACAGAAGAGTCAGAGAGAAGATTGAGTCCAAGTCAAAAGCTGGAGTATGTGACAGTTGCTCACTCCTGTCCCTCTGCATAACTGGCAGGCTTTCTGCTAATAAATAGCAAGCATTGTGCACTAAGCAAGGCCAGACTGGATGGGGCACTGAGCAGCCTCATCTATTGGAAGGTGTCCCTGCCCACTGTAGAAGGGTTGGACCCAGATGGTCTTTAGGACCTCTTCCAATCCAAACCATTCTGTGATTCATAATTTCCATTGATTTCAAACCTCAGCAGCCAAACAGCAAATTCTAATAAAGCATTTTTGCAAAACATTGCCTAAAAAATGCAAAGCATCAGATTCACAGGAAAATCAATAATATTATTCTTCCACAGTTCCAACAGATTTCATTTATGTCAAGTAAAGGCTACCCCATATTCAATAACTCTGAGTAAGCCTTGTGATTGAGATAAAGAAAGATCATTATTCATGCTTTCCAGAATTATGTATTTGTCCTGACAGGTAAACTGCTCTGTAAAAGCTTTGTCATCATTGGCAGTGTTTTCCATTTTTTCACCTGTCACCATAACAAATTTATTACCAAATGTTTTATGCAGATTAATCACTCCTTTAAATCTGACTATGTGCATCACTAAATTCACTAGACAGGAATAACTGACTATACTTTTGTCTTGCAAAGAAATAGAAAATTGAACCTGGAAACATCTAAATGTAACCTATAAAAAACCTGCTTATTTCTTATTTTCATCTGCATGTCACTAATATGCATCCTGCCATGAGTGCCTTGAAAAAGGTCTCCTCTAAGGCGAAATTCCCTACTTTAGAGAACATTTGTTACAAATAATTCTGAGGAGTCTTTTTGTTGTCACATTTAAAAAAAGTTTTGGGTAGTTATTCCTTGGTAACATTCTCAAAATAAATTGTACAATACAAAATGCTTTATCCCCTAAGGGAAAATGACAGCAACTAAGACTCTCATTAGCATTTGTTTCCAAACAACTAATAAAGGAACAATTTTTCAATTCATCTTACATCCAGTGAAATGGAAACACTCATTATGTTCTGCAGCAAGTCCAACTTTTAGAACAGCATGATTATTCTGTTTTTATAAACAATGAAGGTACAATGAAGGACTACAATAGCAAAAATGAAAAGCTACACTTTCCAAAAAACCAGTAATTCAATTAGGCTATTCATGCTTCTTAGCATCTAGAGAAAAAAAAAAAATCTGGCGAGAAGACAGAACTGCAAACAATGGCAGTAATGAAAAGAACAGTTTGGGCTTGGATGGATTTTACAGACCACCTGGTCCACCTCTCCACTCAAAGAAAGACCAACTTGGACCTTACGTCCCACAGGCCATTGTCCAAAGTCAAATTCTGAATCCCTCAAAGACTGGAGATTCCACCCTCTCCAAGCAATCTAAGGCAGCACCGCCTTCCCTGCTTCCCACACCATTTGTAGATTTTCCTTTAAGAAACCTGTTTGTCCTTTTGCTGTTCATCTCCAAGATGAGTTCACACCTTCCTGCTGCTGACTCTTGTCTAAATTAAAGGCCAGCAGAAGGACCTCTTTTGTTTATAAACTTAAGAGGAATGTTGTCAAATGTGCAGCTACATTTTCCATTTCCCATCTTATCAGTCACAGTAATTTATACAGTCCAATAGTTTTATTGTATCCATACTTCTATTTGTAAATCTCAGCCCCTTGAAAAATCATAGCAAATCTTGCCCTATACCTCTCTTTTCCCCAAGTCTCTCCCCGCCATCCCATGCCTTAAGCTTTCTCTGGAAAGCAATCCATCAAGAAATGCCCTCAAAAAAGGGGAATAACTCTAAAAATATGAGAGAAGTGTCAGAGCTCTATTACAGCTTTCCAGGCCGAATGTGAAAACAGATAACAGGAGTGAGAAATGGAGAAATTTTCAACTACTAGAAAATACTATTTCCTCTACTTTCTCTACTAGAAAATAATGGCATTTGACCAATGACAGCCCAAAGCCCAGCAATCAGGCAAGTGCACACAAAAACAGTACTGCAGTTAACAACCAAGAATTAGTAAGATGCCTTAGATTACAGCATATTTCGGTCAAACTATATTCTGTAACCCAGCTTTATACTGGGCTTTGCTACATGCAAAAATATTGTTATGGGGGAGAAAACATCTTCATTAAGAAATATCTTAGCTTAATCAAAGAATTATTAGTCCAGATCCAATTATTGCAGAAAAAAGTGAACATTATTATACATAAAAAACCACCAGTTGCAATAGTAGTAATAATTAAGACTTGCACCTGCACTTCCTAGTACCTCACTCCTATTCTTAATCTTAACTCTTCAACAGTCCCTTTGGATCTCAAGGCTGATTATGTCCATGCCAGGGACATACACAAGCCACTGGCATCCCAAGGCATCCAAGACTGCAACGTGGAGAGTTTCTTCCTCCTTACTATATAATTGACGTGTAAATACTTTTACATTTGGTAATTCACTTGTAACATCTGTATCACTGTACCATCCCCTATCACTGGGAATGATCATATCCGGGTTACAGCTTAGACAGCCAGAAATTCAGCCCCTTCTCCTTTCCCCTGAAACAAACATTTACAAACTAGAACTGGACATTCTTTTTACTACAGAAAAATAATCTGCAGGAACTGAGTTAAACATGAATGTCTGGAATGCTGCTCTTCTGAAACTATTTGCTGCCACTGCAGAGTACCTGCTTGCCATAAACTGACACCTATATAACCTTCTCAGTTGCACACCCATGGAACAGTAGTTGTAGATATCAAGGAGTATTGTTACTTAAATACATCATAGCAAACTTTCAAGTCTGAAATTAAATTCTAGTTCAGAGTTGTACCATATTAATAAGGAGGTCCCTTCCTCTCTGCATTAAAATTTTGCTTCATTCTTAAAGCTATTTGGAATTAAAGTCTAAGCAACACCTGCACAGCTTACTTAGCCTTTAATTACATATTTAAAGTAATAAGATCAAAATGAGTTTGAGACTAGGAATACATACTGCACACTTTTAACAGTTCAAGCTGATTGTATTGGTAAAGATTAAAAAATCATCACAACTAGCAATGACTTTTCAGTCGAAAAATAATCTTTAAGACGCCTGTCCCACAAGTTCTGTTTCCTCCTGTTTATAAAACATTGATGCAGTGTAAAGTCTTCCCTCCTAGTCAGACAGTCACTTCCATAGAGACTAGGAAAATGCAATCGTAGGACCAGCTCTTTGCACAGGTGAAGGTTCTTCCAAGTTATCCTTGGTTACTAACTTTACCTCCCTCCCAGAAACAAGCTGGGAGAACTGATGAAGTCATAATCACAGAAGAGACAGTTTAGACTGTAATCAAACAACCACCTCGTGCCATCTGCATCTACAAATTTAAACAAAGGAGTTCTGAAATGGCTTCCTCTCCCTGACAGAACTGATGACTTCTTCCTCGAAAGGCTGACTGCACACCCTAGTAGGTATTTATGAGCATCTCTGCATTAGGAGCTAGAGAAGCTAGAGACAAGCTAGAGAAATTATGCTGGCTTTAAATTATGCAAAACATCCCATGAATAGGTTATCTTCTACAACCATTGCAGAACACTCAATATCTTCAGAACACTCAATTTGGACCAGCAGCAGCTGGTCCAAATTCAGACCTAGCTACTCCGGATATTTTAAAAAAAGAACCATCCAGATGTAGTTTTTCAGTTAATATGAAATTAGTGAAGTATTGAAATCTGGATAGTGGTTTATGCCTCATATATAGTGGAAAACCTAGTTCAAAATTTAGATGTCAGATTTTCAGTTCCCAGGGAGGTTTCAAAATTTGCAGAAATTCAGATAATGTTTTAGCATAGCAATACATCACCATTCTAAATATATTAAAATACTGTCTATGTGAAATATCCTCATTGCTACTTAACAGTAGTTATATAAAATCTTATTTATGACAAAATAGATTTTCACCACTACATACCAGTCTCTGAAAGGATTTTATTTATCATCTTCAAGTAGCAGATATTATAAAAATAAACCATTAATTAATATTCAGCTATATTTTTATCATATAAATTTCTTTTTGGAAACAGAAAACACACGCAGAAAAAGAAATTCTACAGATGTCCCACAAAGCACAAAACAAAGCATTTGTTCTAGGGCTGTAGCAAAAGAAACAATCCAAAATAAGGGAATGCAGTCCTGGCAGGCTGTTCTTTTTCCCTGTAAACTGCAGTGCTCTACATGGACATACATGGAATCCTAGTAAGGCGTGAACTGGGGAGGATGGCTGTCTGGAGGAGGTGGAGGTGGCGGTGGCGGCAGAAATGAGTAGGATGAATTGTACATGTTTGGGCCTGTCCACACCATAGGCATATTTGAAGGCGGAGGGTGGAATTCATGCTCATCACTGACATAACCAAGATTTGGAGGAGGAAAGGCATACTGTTGCATCATTGGATTTTCTCTTCTATGAGGTGGTGGAAATACTGGTGATTCCTGGTATATCCTCCTGTCTGAAGAGTATAGCCGTGGTGGTCTTACTGTTGGTCTGAAAAACCCTTGAGGACCTGATGGAGGAGGAAACAGATCCCAGGAGAACCCTCTACCACGGTATCCCCTTGAAGCAGGCTGTTGCACTGACTGATGAAATTCTTTATTCTCACCTAAAGAATAAACAAATAAGAACACACACACAGAGCTGTAATATTATTTTGGAAAGTTTAGTCTTCACAAATCTTTCAAGCTGAAGTCAAGGAAATTTGAAAAGTAATCTTATCAACAAATAATACTGGCAACTAATACATGAAGAATAAAATAATACCAGCAAATCTACTGTTTAATAACTCATCTCGATTGACTGGAGTAATATAAAAAGGATGATCCTGAGAGTTGCAAATTCAGTCTTTAAAAAAGAAATTTCATTTTCTTTCCCTCCAGGCTTTCCATTTGTATAAATGGATCTCAGGAACATGCAAATTTTCCAGTATTTTGGAAGCTTTTAAAACAAGATTTAAAACCAACACATTTCAAAACTAAAGCTGAATCAACACTGCATTACACTGAAGGGGTATCCAGCTTTCAGTCCCAAATAGGTATTACAGCATAGACACAGGACACAAGAAATTATTCAAGCTACAATAAATAAACTCAACTTTATCATAAAAAAGACAGTCTGTACCACTAGCCAATTAGCTTTCAGCATTCATCTTTCTAAGACACATTTTTCCCTGTACAGCTCACTCTAAGCATATATTTAACGCTCATAATAAATATACTGCCCCTTTATATAAGTATCATAGAAGTTTCAATGGGATTAGGACTATAAAATGAAAAGCACTGAAATACTAAAAATGCTCCAAAGAGCTGTTAAGATACTCAAAAAGCTGAAGAACTTAAACTCTCAGAAGGATTTTATGGCTGAGCAACAAGGTATTCAGGAATGTAACACCGCATAAAATCACTGAAATTTAAAAACCTGAGTGAACCTCATCCTTGGCACTAAACTACATAGCTTTTCAAAGCTGAAAATGCTTTCAAGTCTGAAAAGGTACTTGGATACCAGAATTCCTATTCATTTTCATGGGGGATTAGGAGTTAAGATTCCTTTGGTACAAGCACGGCTCTTGGAAGCACTGAAATACTGAAATCGAGTATTTTTGTTCTTTCATCAAATACTGTAACAAGAGACAATTTTAATATACTCATATAAATCCTCATCTGAGACCAACTTTGTGCCTCAATTTGTGACATACCATTGCCGTTGAATTCTACAGCCAAAACAAATTGCACACAACTTCAATTTGTGCCATGTTATTTACAAAAAACCCCACAGCAAATCAAAACCTATCTCCCTTGACAGAGTGTAACAGTTCCTCCTGTTGTGTTCTCAGTTATGGAACATAGTTCAGTAACAGCCTCAGCAAGCCCTAGGCAAAGACAGGTCTGCAATAAGCTGGGAGAACAAAGATGTGGTGGAAAACACACATATGCTAGATTAACAGAAACCAGGAGAAAATAACCATGAATGTAAAAATCAGTAATGAAGAGAAAGTACAGCAAAATTCAGATCCATCTCTTAAGGGAAAAAACAACCTGTCAAAACCGTAAGACAAAAGCCAGTCCAAGAAAGATCGTGGCTTTATCTGATTGATACAAGGGAGGATTGTACTGTACAAAAAGTATTAAACACCTACTGAACTCCCAGATCAAGAGGAAAGGGTTTCAGTGGGGCACAACGTTTATCAGTTTTACAAAGGAAGAGCAGCAAACACAGGAGTCTGAGAAATTCAGTGGGGAAAGCATCACGCTGAAGATAGCTGAAGCAATCTGGTAAGTAAGCAGTAGAAGAAGGTAAGGGATGAGAGTTGTATTTAAAAGGAGGGGTATAAAAAGCATGCAGGCAAAGCAGACCAGTGAGGACAGAAAAAGAGGGATGCAATATTAATTATTCAATCAAAATGGCAATCAAAAATCGAAATTTTGTCAGAGGAGAGGCATGAAAGAACAGAAAATTTTGTTACGGTAAACAGAGCACAGCTGCAAGCATGCACAGATACGACAAGAGCAGGAAAAAGGAGAGTAAAGAATTCATATTATGAAAATCCATACACAGCTTTGTTCATCTAACGACTGCATTGGTAAACAGAAAGGTTCTCAGCAGGCTACACAAGTAAGAGTTATTTAGAAGAGTATTTGTCTGTCACAGGTGAGGAAGAGCTTCCTTTTAGAGACAGGAGTAAATTCTCCATCTAAGACCTGTGTCTCCTTTCCTTGAGTGACAAAGAAGTGGGTATCCAAAAATTGCACATGGCCTTCCTGTGTCTTCCCAGCACTCAAAGGCTTTAGTTGAACCCCATCCAAATGGTGGCATCTGTTCAGAATCCTCACTGTGCGTCAACCAACACTGTTCTAACAGCCTTTGACTCTTCCCTGACAACTGCTCTGCTGCTGTACCACTTCCCTTCCACAAGGTTTCCATTTCAACAGAATACAACTTAATTTTTCTTCTAAAATAATAAATATAGAATGTAGCCACAAATTCAAACGTAAGTTCGGAAAGTGCAGAATTAATATTAACTGCATAAAAACTCAATCACTATAGTAGTTATAAATGGGCATTCCAAACTTAGATGAACACACAAACTCACTCACTTGATGGAAGTGTTTCTGATCTGACTTTCTTTCTTCCTTGACTCTGAGGCTTCTTTTTCTTCTGCTTTGCCTCTCTTTCTTTTTCATCATCACTGAAATCCAAAACCTGGTTAAAAAAAAAAAAAAATCAGGTGGCTTATCAGAAATCAGGAAAACAAGAAAAAAGCTAACACTCTAAAAATTTATAATAATACAAATGATGCACAGCTCAGTTATCCTTTTTAATTTTCCTGAAAAGAACAACATTCCAGTGCTGAAAAAAATGTTTGATTGCCTAGATGTTAGTAAAAAAGGAAAGGAGCTGGCTGGTTACTGCCAAGACAGTTTTCAAACAACTGCAGATTAAATTAATTAAAAAATGAATTTTAAAAGTAAGTAAATATTAACTTGGCAACCAATACATAATTCAGCAGTTAAAACAGCATTAAAAAAATCTCCACTCTAAAACTGTCGCTAAACTGGAATTTTCTGTTGTCTATTTAGCAATACTTTCTGTTCAATTTACAATAGAAAATTGTTATTCCAAAGTTATTTCAGAGAATTTTTATTCCAAAGTTATTCCAAAGAAATTTTCAGCTTTGAGGAATTCTGTCATTTACACCAGATTCCACATCCCTGCAATGATTTCTTCTTGTTACACAAGGTTTTGCTACCTTTTGAATCCTAACTTACATGACTGAGGATAAGTTAGCAGGGACAGGTAAGAAATTTGTCAGCATTAATTAGTTCTCTGAAAAACAGCTCACTCTTAGGATTTAAAAGGGGTAGGATTTGTTCTCACCCTCCCCCTCCCAATTCTGAAAGCAGGGGCTTTGCTGCTTACTTGTATCTCTCTATCATGTACACAGAGCATGGTCAAAAACATTGCATCAAAATACTGCTTTAAAAGCTTCATAAAGGTCAATTCTGAATACAACTATTTCTCCTACTACATAACTGGATGACATACTCAAAAAAGCCACAAAGCTACAGCAAGATGATGTACACCATGAAGTAAAATTTTTCACTAACTCCTGCTTTTTCTAAGAACTCCAGTACACCATACTCCAGCAGTGCAGAAATAATGAACAGCAACAGGTACCTTTTGTTAGTGCTACCTAATTTCCATGTAACATCCCACAGAAGTCACCCCATAGAAAAACTGCAGTTATCTGCTGCTGCTAGCCTTGCAGCATACAGATGACACACTGTCATCCTCTGGCCCCAAAGACAAAGCTAGGAGAGATTGTATTAGTGCCTCTACAAATAAACTGGGCTAGTTAAGAACCTGCCAAAAAACGAATGCTTACCATATAACTAGAAGTAACAAATAAGAAAGGCCTACCATGGATTAATTTAACATTCATACAAAAATGAAGCTTCACACTACCACAAAAAGAAGTGACTCCAAAAATTGCACACAGTTTACTATAGGGGCTGGCCAGAAATCAGCTGCAATCTGAAGTCTCTTAAAGGGTCTGGCAGTAAGAGATAATTTCAAGCATTAGTAGCGTAAAATTTAATCTGCACCCCTGTCAATAGCTATTACCTTCACAGCAAAAGCTACTTTCTATCAGCTCAGCAACTGCCACAGCTTGGGATAGCATGGTATAAACTTTAACTGCTAGAACTAACCAAAGATTAATCTAATTGAGGATTACAAGATGTTAGATGTGGTTTTTTCCAAAACAGAGGACACAGACAGATCACACAGTCAGAAAAGTGCCCAATCCTTATCATCACTGACTTTTTTCAAGCTTCGTTTGTTCCTTCCTATAGCGAGGTACAGCAAATTTAAATTAAGAAAAATCTTAAAGAAAAAAAACAAACTTTGGAAAAGGCAATGAATCTGTATGTACAGATTTGACTGACTGTACTCGGCCAGTAAAATTTCATTGGTTCCTACAAATGCAAATTACACATCTGTAAGCTCATCTCCTGAACAGCTATTAAAACATGACTAAAAAACAGAAAAGCTCACAATTAGCCACTAAGCCCACTTGGTATCATCACCATGAGAAAACTGCTGAATGAAAGCAAGTTAAGACTAGCCAGAAGTCTCTAAGCACAGTCGTTCGAAGCTCTGTGAGTAACATACCTACAGTCCATTTCTTACAACACTTACAACTCTCAAATTATGATCGTCTGTGAGATTATGTCTCTACAAGAAAGGAAGGCAATTTACAGTCAGAATTGACAGACAAGTGTTCTTTGAGAGAAGTTAGCACAGCACAGCTCAGTTTCATTTACGGGAAACAAATACAGTATTTCAAAATGCATCACCCTCACTCACTACAGTGGAAAAAGCAACATTCCAAGTTGACAGACTGATACATCATTACAGGACCTATCTTTGAGCAGAGAAAAGATCATGTCACGACATCTCTCCTTCAAGCCCGAATAACCATCCTGGGATAAGGACTGTGAATGAAAAATTTAATACTGTCCCCAACAGCATCCTTCTGGACAAGCTGTCCAACAGTGAGGATGAGCGGGTTCACAGTGCAACGGGTGAAGAACTGCCTGAAGGGCACAGTGCCTCAGGGCTCAGTTCCAGGGCAAGCCAGTTCTGCTCAATGATCTGGATGCAGCATTTAGGAGCACCATGAGCAAGTCTGTTGATGATACCAAACTACCATCAACTCCCTTGAGGGACAGGAGGCTGTGCAGATGGATCTACTAGATTGAGGCACCGAGCAATGATTAATGGAATGACATCTAATGAGTCCAAATGCTGCACACCTAGGATGAAGTAACACCAGGCTCAAGTCTAAATTGGGAGAGGAGTGGCTGGAGAGCAGCCCTGCCAAGAGGGACGTGGGTGTGCTGGTCAGCAGCAGCTCGGTGTGGGTCAGCAGGGTGTGTCCTGGAACGCAGAGGGCAAAACCCCATCCTGGGGTGCATAAGGCACAGCAGGAGCAGACAACCAACAGAGGTGACAGCCTTGCAGGGCCTCGCCCTGAGTGCTCTGTGCAGTTCTAGGCCCCACACGTCAAGAACATCAAAGTCCTTGGATAAGCTACATCCAGATGAGGGAAACAAAGCTGATGACAGCACTGGAAAGTATGTCTTGTGAAGAGCAGTTAAGGACTCTGGACTTGTCTCATTTGGTGGAAAGGAGGCTGAGGAAGGGGAGAGAGAGGTGCTGATCTCTTCTACCTGGCATGCAGTAATAGGATGAGTAGGAAGGTCCAAAGTAGTACCAGGGAGGTTAAGATTGGAAACAATGAAGAATTTTGTTACTAAGATGGTGGTCAAACACTGGAAGAGACTTAAAGAGGTGGCTGACACCCTGAGCCTGTCAGTATTTAAGAGGCATTCGGACAATGCTTTTCAAAACACACTTCAGCTTATGCTTCAGCGTCAGCCCTGGACTTGTCAGCCCTGACTGCTGCAGGTTCCTTCCAACTGAAACAGTCTATTCTATTCCATTCTAAAAATCACTGAGAACACCGGAGAAACAAAACCAAATAAACACCACCACCCCCGCCAAGAAAAACCCCAAACCCCACCTCTCCTACCAAATTATCGATTGAGAAGCATATATTACATAGCATAGAATTATGCTAAAAAGGCAAGCATTTCAAAGATTCAAAACAATCAGACAGATCTCTTTCACAAAAAGTATAGGTGGAGTGGATTCTAGGAATTTTAGCTACTTTGGATAAGATATGTTTAAAGTAGGAATTGCAAGGAAAAGTGACTCAACTGCTGTGAAGTTAAACAAATCTCATGAAAGCACCTCAATAAAACTACCAACCTTGTGATTCTTATTGAATACTCACAAAAAGTATAGGTGGAGTGGAGTTAAGGACCACTGACAGGAAGTCATTGAAGAACTACTTACACATCTAAATGATGTCAATGGTAACAGGGAGCCTCTAATTCCACATGACCCTGTAGGATGGCCTTTTTTATGGAAGAAGCCTGTCTCCTCTCATGGAACTACTGTTTTATAACAGCAAACTGTAGGGAAAGCTTACTAGGAAGTAATTCAAAGAATGCAACAGAGATGTCAAGTTAATTTGGAAGAGCAGACAGCTTAAATGTCCAAGCAAGAAGTTTGCAGAGTACTAATAAGCCCTTAAAGACAAACAATTGCTTGTGGCCACTTGAACACAAAGCTGCAGTGAAATAATGACACAGACAAAATTTCCCTAGCAGACGCAAAATTATTATGGAAGGTAAAAGCACTGCTACCCAAAGTTAAACATTCAGGTTATCAAATATGTTCTTGAAGGAGTAGAGGAACCGTAGATACACATTTTGCCAACTGCAAAAAGCAAGCAGAGAGACAGGTCGTACGCTCTACACTCACTATGAGACCTCTCCAAGAAAAGCATGATCCTTTCTTTCAGTGAAGAGGTACATTCAAGTCTTATCTCCATAAAAAGATAAGCTTGCTAATTACTTGCTCTGCACAGAATTTTTACCACATATGACTTGTGTAATCAAAAACAGTAAACAAACAACAAAAAAAAACCCTGTAGTTACTTCAGCTGGTGCATCTTGGTCATTCTTCCAAGATGCATCTGAACCTTTTTCCCTAAAAGAAAAAAAACACAAACCACAAATTAGACAATCCAGATAAAGCAAGGCTAACACTTTCTATAAGGTATCAGGTCTCCTAAGACAGGAGCTTCTTCATTTCAAAGAGTTGCTTGCTTTTTAATATTGTTAATAAGTAAATAGTAACTTATAGGTCAACTCAGGGCTTCACTACACTTGAAAATCTTCCTACTACAAGTGATTGAACATTTCAGTTAAACACACAGTTTAATACTAAGTTTTGGTCAATATTCTCTGAACAAATCCTTTTGAACCTTAATTGCTTTGAACCTGAACTGTGGTAGTTCACTGCAATTTTCTTATGCTGTCGACTACAATCACAAGCATTCTTATTCTTCTGGTTTCAGAACATGTATCTTCAGTTAAAAAAAGAACAATCAACTCATTCAGCAGGACACAGGCTTTCAGTAAGCCTATGACAAAGTAAATTCAGAACCAAAAGACCCTCAGTGCTTGGCTTACAATTTTATTATGACAGTGTTAGCTAGATAACTAGGTTTCACCTTTTCTTGTAAACATAAAATTAAACTGCAAGGCAAAAGACATTTAAAGAAGCAAAAACTCAGTTGTCTTGCCTGACAAGCACCAAAATAAATCTGGATTAGTCTAATTTATTTAATCCACCATGAAGTCCTTCACTAAAAATCAAGTAATTTCTTTGATTAGCAAAGAATTTGTGAAATAGATTTAAATTACATTGCCGGTAGTCTGTTGAAGGTTGTGTTTTGGTCTAAAATGTCACGGTGCAATCTTTATCTATGCAGAANCTGAAGGTTTTTTCATGCTGCTCTCAAATTTGATGTGTTTTGGTCTAAAATGTCAAGGTGCAATCTTTATCTATGCAGAAAAACCTTGTTAGACAGCGCAGTACTGAAAATTCTTACTTGCAAAATGGAACCACACAGTTAAAAATACCAGTATGTTCAGTGTGAAACTCCTTCAATCCCTAATAACCAAGGGTTTTTTATGTATTCATCAAGTCAGCAACAATCAAGAGCAGTAATTACAAAAACTATGTAACTATCAGCAGCCCAGACTTCAGAGGTCGTTAGTCACACCCATGAGAGCACTGGCAACTCATATGGAGCTACATTGTGCCTCAATCCCTAACAATGAAACTCAAGTTCAACCTCTACATGTCCTTTTGAGACTATGAGTAAAAAGGAAGGCAAGGAAGACATTTTTAAGTTCAACCAGAAGAAAACATTACAGGGAGAAATGTAAGATAAGGACTCTATACAAATAATTTCTCAGCTGCAGAAAACATTTTTTGCATTACTATGAACTGAACTGTTTCTTTCTTTCATCTTGTTGTTTTGGAGTAACACATGCCTGCCAGAAATACGAGAGCACACAAGAATCACCAAGACCTGTGGCCATTCAGCATCACGTAATATCACTGACTGCAAACTTTAAACTTTTCAAGGTCAGACAGATTATCTCACTCTCCTGAAGCAAGCCTTCCTCACTTCAGCAAACAAAAACTGCTTTTCCTCCTCTGAGGTATTTAATATCTTCCACAAAGAACAATCTAGTAATTCTTTGATATGTGAAGTCACATACTGTAAGAACTTGAAGTCTAACAAAAGGTAATTCTGAGGAATCATGAAAATACATGAGCTTTTTTAGAACTAGGTTTCAGGCAACACAACACAAGCCTATCTTTAGCAACAAATTATTTTGCATTCAGAAAGTTTTAGACTACACTTTCTCTTATTTTTCTATAAAGTGCTTATTCATAGCACTGCAACTTTGTACAATGCAAGCAGATTGCATTTTGGATTTCAGAAAAAGCTTCAAACTCAGTGTTTCTTTCAGATCTTAATCTTGATTCCTTTCTTTTTCAAAGAACTATCAGTTTTGAATGGCAGTTTTAAAACTTTCAGCCTGTAATACTCCACAATCTGGTCTGCATACAGTCAAACTAAGAAAAAACAGAAAATAAAAATTATTGGTTATGAAATTTGCCATCTACTAAGGTCCACAAGACTTCTAGTGGATCACTGACCAAAGCTTGTCTTTTCTACTATCCATGTCTCATTCTTACAGCATTAAGGTTTCTTCAATATAGCATTACAGCACAAGTCAGAAATCAGAAATTCTTCATCCATTTTTAATGAAACCTATTTAGAGAAAAGGCAGCATCAACCAATAGCACCAAATGCCTCACACAAGTTTAAGAAATTGTAATGACAAAACCCAGAAATAAAGCATTGTTTCAGTGTACTGTAACTGAAGTCACACTACTCATCCTAATCAAGACAAGAAACAATGTCTGAAGCACTGTTCAGCTGTGCTGGTAAGCCAAGGAAGTCTGAAGTATCTTGCTTCGGTTTCAGGTTTTTACCAGATATGACAGTGAAGTACTACCAAATGAAAAATGCTTTCTCAAACTATTTCCAAAGCATCAAACAAAGTAAAACACAAGTCTCCCATCTCAGATGCTGAGTACAGCACATGGTTATTGATGCAGCAAGCAGATGATTAAAGTCTGTGCAGTTACTGTGCTAAGCAACAAAGTTTAATAGCGCAAATCGAAGACCAGCTGGCATCAAAATGCTGCAGAAAAACAAACAAGCATCAGAGCACGAAAGTTATCTATTTTGGTCCTCACTGAAGGGAAGAAAATATGCTTGTTGCTTGCAAAGAAATGAGGAAATTAATTAAAAAAAAAAGACTCCTGCAGGTCTGGCTATACTTTTGACTAAAGAAAAGAACTATTCAGTACGAATACTGGCACAGCTGCAATGAATACAGACAATTAACCGACCCCTGAGAACTAATTCTAATAAACAGAAAGTAAGCCACTTGTATGACAAAAGATATCTAACTTATAGTTATTTCAGATGATTGTTCATCAATAATTAGAACATTAATATCCAGCTGTTATTTATCATGTTTTATTTCTTAGTCTGTGTCTTTGAGTACACTTCCCTCTAAATGCCATCAAGTCCTACTTATTTATGCATGCCACTTTCCTCAGGCAGACTGGGATACACAAACACTGCTGGGAAGTTAATGATCATACTACATTGTCACTCAAATACCTCCTCTCTTGCAAATTTAGAGGGTAATTTTTATCTAGAATTGTTATCCTCCAAATGTGTAATAGATTTATTGATAATTACATTTCAATTCTGACTTTGTAATATGAAATAAGAAAATTAAATTAATACAAACCTGTTCAGAATGCAAACAAGTTTATTTTCAGTTCTGAAACTATACAAGACTCTAAAGAGCAACAAAATCTGGAAAGTCCAGCTTGAAAAACTGTTTTACTCATGTATATGTGTGTCAGAGGGTGTGGAGGAAGCATTAATTAACTTTTCCAGTTGTATTTATTAGCAGCATAAAAAGAAAGCAAGCTTAGTATATTAAGTAGAGTAAGAAGCTAAACTTCAATGATTACAGCATTTTAAAAGCTTGCAGTTTACAGCTACCCTTTATTGTTCTCAAAGGCAAAATAGTAGTCTTGTTATTACAACAGAGTTGAGAATATCTAAAGGAAATATAAAGTTTAGTGTTAAGTTTAGTACTAGAGTTTCTCACCGAAGGTTCAACTTTAATTCAACATTTATAGCTATATTAAAAAAAAATTATAACCAGATTAGGAAAGAAATCAAACTCACTGTTTTAGTTTCTCTGCAAATATATACTGGGTGAAGTCATCCACTGATGGAGCAAAATACATGCTATCTTGCACATTAATACCCCTCTCTTTGATATGCTCAGAGCTGTTAAATCTTATCACATAAAAAGGATGTGAAACAGGACCAAATATCTCAAATATCTGAAAGATAAAATTAAAATGTTTAATAAACCACAAGTAGATTAGTAGTAGCTAATTTCATTGTAGACAATGATATTTAAGAAGTCCAATATATTTTCAAAATGCAGGATCAAATAAAATTTCCTTTCACATTTTAGTTTTATTACCAAATTTTGTTTGACAGTATTTCCCCAACTGTTTCTTATTATGTGGAAAAGTAAGTTCTCACATCCTTAGTAATCTTTCTTTTTGTCTAATCTCTATTTTTCTGAGTCTGTTATGCTTTCAAGTCTCATAACAGTTGGAACAATCTCCTGATCATTTTTTCCTCAAAGTTCCATCTTAACAAGATGCCTTTACAAGTTACCGCTTGTTCTCCAATTCCATTGAGAGCAGAGAATTTTGCCACATTTTACAGAACATCTGCAATTTAGGCATGGTTTGTTCCACTCACAGCTAGCATTCAAAGATATTTCAGTAGTAATCATTGTGGATGATGGCTTCCTTCTACAGAAAGCAGAAAATTCAATGCAACAACCCTCTCAGCAAACATCCTTCACTGGCCTTAAATCAGAACAGCACAGAAGAAAACATTCCCCAATTTTCATAGAACTTCACTAACCACTGCCCCCATCTGGCAGTAAAAGAGCACACAGCCTTTTATTCCAAGACATCATACACCTGAAAGCAATCTCTTCCACTTCACAAGCACTCTCATCAAACACTGGAAACTCACCAGATATTGTAATTCTGTAATGACACAATTAATTACAGGTTAGGAATTCTTGAAATTAAAAAAAAAGATGAATACAGCAAGAGTCAAAGGCACAAAGAAAAAATATGTATCAAGGAAACACTAGCTTTCATTTAATGGACTTCAACCCTACTTTCTGGGGCAATAAAGAATACTTCCAATTTTATATTAGAATAACAAGTTTTTATTTTACACCCACCTTTCCTGCGGCTTGTCGATCTTCTTTAAAAATTATGCTTTCCTCATTAACGGGAGGTAGGCCTCTCAATGATTCAATTATTACTAAAATGGAAAAAAAAATTGAACTTTACATTTCAACAGCATGTATTTGATTGCAGTAAAACTTAAACCACACCAGTACCCGTCTACTTAATTTTACAGAGCTGCAACCAACATTGTTGCATACATATAGAAGTACTTAGAATCACACACTCCTTCCAATGAAATGTGAGTGGTAATACGTACATTGCTTACAGAATTATTGTTCTCTGGGGTAAAGAGAGAGTCCTAAGAATCACACCAGAACACAAAAGCTGTCTGGCAGTTCAGTCACAATAGCAACTCATGTTTATATATGCATATACACAGTCTCTTATACGTTCTGCAACTTAATGCCATGGAAGTCTCATAGTACATTTGGGCCTAATGAAGATTAAACTTCTCCACCTGAAAAACAGCAGAATGCTCAATTAAGCATTCTTGATGCCTGTCCACCAGCAAATAAAGTCACTCAAGTAGATAGTGTCACTCAGACTCCAACAAAAGCTCAAGATTATCAGTGCTGAGCTTACATAAAAGGACCTTCAGCAATCAACATGTCACCAAACGAAAAGTTACTGCTACTACTGCAATCTGCAAAAACCTTAACATGCCAAACAAAGATACGACAATTATACAGGCTTAACAGTTCACTGAATTTCAAGAGAATTTGTGAAATCAATTTCTTTTGTGCCTACCTTTAAGATAAAATATAAAGTGAAAGTACCCAATGTGTTGTTTAAACCTCATGAGAAATATAACCTTAGCAAAAAAAAAGACAAAACCCCCCAAACATTAAAAAAAAAAAACTAACAAGCAAAATAACCCAAAAAAAACCCCAAAAAACCACACACCCCAAAAACTCCCAGATCATGTTCTCAACTTCATTCACTACACATAGCCCTCAGCCTGCAGGAGGCTAAGGCAAATATATTCTGAAAATGTACAACACACCAGTCCCATGAAACTTAACACAAACACTACCACCTCCACCTGATATGATTTACAGCTTCCCCTATTCCCAACCCAGCCTAAATTATCAGCCTCTGCTTTTGCAGGGTCCACAGTACAGCCTCAGGGAAAGTTTCTCATATATACCAAAGCTGTTTAGTTTTCCAGGTCCCAACCCACACAGTGAATTTTTCTCTTCTATTAAAGTACCTCGAAGCAAAACACAGCAAAAGTTTTGTTAAATTGTGACACACACTGAGCAGAAGTTCATAGAAAGTACTGTCATTTTACTTTTAGTACTGCCAAGCAAGCATTAATCTACACTGTTCTGGCCTCAAATTTACCTCACTGGATGAAATATCCATTTACAAGTATCACTTACTCACTGCAGACTGATGAACTTGAAGCTTGCTACAGAGAACAGCAGAGGCAGACATCAAAGGGACAAAAAAAGAATACTGATTGTTACATCAGAATAATCAGAATTTGTGGCTTCCAAATGAAAAATCAACTCCCCTCAGACTAGATACAAACCTAGTATACAGAGGTATCAAATTAGTTCAAAAATCAAAAAATAAACCCCAATTAGCTGGCATCCCCAATACAGCTCCAAGTCAACTGAAATTGAGGCCTGTTTTAGGAATTGAAAAGAAACTAAAATGTGGAGAAAGAGAAGTATAAACCAAGGCAGTGAAAGCAAGAAAATAATCACAGATGTCCTGGGGGGGGGATTATGCCATTCGTACAGTTTTATTTCATTATGATTATTAGCTTGTTTTCTAACTTTCAGCAACAAATATAATTCAACACTTTATACATGTTCATTACATAAAGTAGGATGCAGCCTAAAGAATTCACCTACCAGTAAACTGGTATTTGAAAATATTATATTCACCAGTGAGGACTAGAATTAAGAATGGTTTTCAAAAGTTCAGTCTTTGAAACAGTTTTATTTATACCTTCACATTTTAAACCAAAAATAAGAATAATAGCAAGTATGATTCAATTTTTTTAAAAAAACTTGTTTTCAAACCACCTGTTTTGCTGAAGGCGGCATTCCTGAAGTCCCCATTATTACCAATAAGCAAGAAAGGGCAAAGTGGAAAAGAACTAGATTACTACCTCCCACACCCTCCACCCAGCTTCCTGCAAATTAATGAAATTAAATCTCATTCCAATAAAATAATGTAGAGGAATTGCCTGCATTACCTGAAGTTTTTTAAAAGAAAAATTAATAGCAAAAGTTATTTACTTTCTTTTGTACTACATTCAGCATAAATACTTTAACCTCAAAATTGAACTTAATTTCTAATTTTCCTAAGCAAATTGCTTCAAATGCATATCAAGCAAAATGCAACACTTGAAATAGCTGAAATACAAACATACCGTGGATGTTTTAGTAATACAAGCTTCAGCAAAACTTTGATTTCATTTATCAAATACTGAGATCCCACACAGATCTGACAAGATCCCTAAATCCCTATGCCTGCAGTTAAGCTTACATCCATTCTGTATCTCAATCCCATTAAGCTTACCCTCCACCTATAAATCACATTAGGCACACCATCCTCTGACTGCTGACATGGGCAGCTTTCATTTGCTCAAGGTGCCAGAAATGGAATGAACAGAGATATAAATAATAAATAAAAACTTTCACTATTAAAGAAATAAGTCTTTTTCCTGTCCTCATGTATTAATGATCACGCACTTGGGACTGCACTGTACTGCACCTGTGCTTTCAGTTATTCAACTGAAAAGCAGGGATTATTCAAAAATAGCACAAAAAAATGCAACCAGAAGATTTCCTTAAAACACCTGAAATACAGTAACTATGGCCAGTACCAATATAAAAACCGTAATACACAGTAGAAAAAAAAAGGGTTTTAATTAAAAAATTAAACATGGAAATCACACAGAAACACATGCATATAAGCCAAATAAAACATAATTCAACACAACTGTCATTCCAATTCATAGTTCAAATTCCAATTCAGCAACCTGCTACCCCCAGAAATACAACACTGCAAGACTGACACTTGGAAGGAACAGCTAAGAACACAATTCATACTGAGATATACAGAAATTATAATAATTAAAAACAAAGCAAACATATCTTTCCTACCTAGCTGCTCAATGATGCTGGAAACTGTCCCAAAGAGCTTCAGTTCAACATTATCTGGAAGAATTATTGATAAGTCTTCAACAGGAGGCAGTTTCTGCAAACATCAAGTCAGTGTTTAGAATGCAGTATCACACAAAGGCACTTACCACTTTGTCACTGCAGAAATTTTACCGTCTGGAAAAATGCCTTGGCATTTTGAAGATTTTATTTTTTAAAAATCTAGTTTGATTTGCCTCTTTCAGAATCATCCTAAGTGAACTCATCTTGGGGGACCACCACCTTTGAGGGCATCTCTCCTAGAGAGATGCTACTCTACATACTTCCATCACACGTATGGCAGAAGACAATTTTATTTAACTGGAGAAAACCAACAATTTACAGGCATTTGATCCAAGCTCAATGTACAACACAATAATTAAACAATCAGAAGTCAAAAAATAAGACCCCTTGCAACAACATTCAATGCATGCTACAAGAAAAATATACACAGCAAGAGGTAATATAGCATAAAATACACCATATGTGTATCATTTGATTTAACAAAATGGAGTCTGTCCATTTATATCATGACTTAGATCATTATAGAAGATGTAAACATCACAACAACCTATACAAACAGATTTATTTTTAGCTGCAAATTGCATTTGGTACAAGAGGATAACTAGAGATCAGAGAGAACACAAAAAGCCTAACTTCAGATACAAAACTACACAATATTCAAATTAGGCTTTTTCCTCAGATATAAGGACCAATTTCTACTATCAAAGACTAATTAACACCAAGTTCACCACCTACCTCCAATTTACTCATAAACTAAGATTTCTATGTATATAGTATGCTGTTGTGAATTCACTAGACTTGATGAAATACAAGGCAATTAGAGTAAACATTATCTTCAAATTCAACACCCTGTGAATTCTGAGAGTTCAAATCTTAGCACTTTCTGAGAGTTCAAATCTGACCTGCACTTTCAAAGGCTGCAACTAGAAGTAATATCCCACACAAGCACAGAAGAATCTTATCCTGGTTTTTCAACATTCCATCTGATAATCTCCACTCTAACCAAAGTGTTTGGCAAAGGCTTATACTGCAACGCAAGGATAAAAAAGGCCAAGACTTTCCCAAATGTTATCCCATTAACCACCAACATGAATTCAGATAAAATTGCCACACCCTTCTACCGACCAGTGATTTTTCCAACATTAAATCAAGTTCACTGCTAAGACTTAACAGAGTCACTTTTGGAAGAGCAATTCAAAAGCCAAAGACCAGCAAGAAAGTAAAATTCTGATCCTCCATCTTCAAATGGTACCTTCTGCCACACCATATACCGTATCTGCCAATCCTTGCTTCAAAGCAAGAGGTTTCTAAAACAGTTCCACTAACACTGTTTAATACATATACCTGAAAAACATGACTTCCTGTGTTATTAATTGCACTGCATTTCACAACAGTAAAGTCAATTTTCTTCACAGTGGTTGTTACAGGGTTTTGTTCTGGATCTGTGCTGGAAACATTGCTGATAATATTCAGATGTTTTTATTATTGATGAGCAGGGCTTAGACAGAGCCAAGGCCTTTTCTGCCTCTAATGCCCCCCCACCAATGAGGAGGTGCAAAAGGAGTTGGGAGGGACACAGCCAGGACAGCTGACCTGCAGAGACCAAAGGAACATTCCATACCATGTAACATCAAGCTCAGCACACAAAACTGGGTGAAAAAGGAGAATGAGGAAAATTTGGAGTAACGGTGTTTTTATGCCCAAGCAACAGTTACACATGATGAAGCCCAGCTTTTCTGGGGATGGCAGAACACCTGTCAGCCCATGGAAAGTGATAAATTAATTTCTGGGTTTGCTTTGTGTGGGTGGCTTTTGCTTGATCTACTACAACTGTGTCTAGCTCAGCCTTGCAGTTTCTCTTTTACTACTCTGATTCTAGTCCCATCTTGACACAGGAAGACTGACTTAAAATATAAATTTTTAGTTGGGTTAGTAGGAAAGGGTTCAAGAAATACCTCATCCTACTTACATCAATAGGCACTTCATCCTTTGTCCTAACACAGTAAGATCTGTTATCCTTCTCATTTGGACAGTCGTCTTCATCAGATACTACTGAAGGTGAAGAGAAGAGTGTAGATGATGAACTATCTGAATCTGTATCACTGGATATAAAAACAAACATGGGAGTTACAATACTGCCTTCTCACAGTCACTGTCCTTGTAAAATTCCAACATTAGCATAACACTGACTGAAAGTGAAGACAATACTTAGTCCAAGCAATGCATCTTGCACAAGGAAGGGGAAAAAATACTAATTTTTGTAAATAAAAGGGATTAGTTTTGTAATTCATGCCCTGTCCAAATCCACCAGCAAATATTCACACAGAGTAATTCAATATTTCTCACTGTCACATACGTAAAAGATGTTTATTGCCTTAGACTCTTAATATTTCAAGTAAAGAATGGAGTAAGAAACCAGGTTTATTCACCTATCATGTTAGTTTTAGCAAAGGTGAAAGTTCTTCAAGGGCTGGTGGAAGAAAAAAATATGGAGCAACTGATGCTAGTAACTGAACAAACATAATACAAACCTTACAGAAAAAAATACACTAAGACAAGCAAACTTACACAAAATAGCCTTTCTTACTCGAAGAAAAAAAAACCCACTCCTTTCTAGATTCTTGTAATACCACAGTCTCCTTCCCAAGTAAATGGATGGCTTTCTATTGCTCCTTTCTTTATTCCAAAAAAGGCTCATAGTAATGACAAGAAATAAGAGCACCTCTCCAAAAAACCTTTTGAAAAAGTCAAATATGGACTTCTTGGAACAACATCAGTATGCAGAAAGATACAAAAAAAATCAGACTGAAAGACCAATCAGTGGAGGGAGTTAAACAAACAAAACAAAACAAAGACTGAGATACATGCAAGACAAATTAGTAAATTGAAGTTATGAAAATTTCATCTTTACGGTTCATAAGCACAACAGATTTTGGAAGTAAAAAATACTAGACCACAGGTGAAACCCCTGGAAGTCAGGAATTTCACTCTCCATCATTTCATGATATTCAAGGAAAACTTTGAACCAACAAAAGTACTTCTGAAGTCAAACTTTAATCCATTAACTGTTAATGAAGCTTCATCTTTAAGAGGAGATTCTCAGACTTTATTTTAGCCTCCTCTAGTCAAAAGAAGCACATGGCCACTTTGCTGCACCAGCCCAATAAGAAAACACAAGACTTACTGCAACAACCAAAGTGCGCAGACTTCTAACACTGCAACAGAGCCCACATTTAGCCAGTTACCTTTCACCAACTACACTGAACATCAAAGCACAGATGCAGCAAGTGGAAGATGGAACTTTTAATTTTAAAAATTTAAAAAATAAAAAAACTTAGAGAATGAGCTTTTCCACTGAGATGCCAAGATCAGAGCATGTGGTACGGTGTGCAGACTCTAACTTTAGAGTCCCACATTCAGGTCTTTCAGCAGCAACACCGCGGGTGTCCTGCACCAAGAGCAGCAGGTGCACTCTGTGAGGACCACGTCAAGGCGGTGGGGTGGCCCAACATGCTCCCCACGCCGCAGCCACCAAATTCATGCTTTCGTTAAATCCTTATAAGGATTTACACCTTTACAAGGCACTGTTCTGGAGATCTAATTTAACAGACTCCTAGCAAAACATAACTGAAAGTTACACCTTTGATGGGAAGGAGCAAGCTCCAGAGGGTCAAACACGGGGCCGGGAGGAGGCGGCGGGCGGGCACACCAGGCTCTGGGGCGCTCAAGCCACATCGCCAGCGGCCCGCCCCGCCGCCCGAGGCCTCGGCGAGCAAGGGGCGACCCGCGGGGTGCGCCGGGGCTGAACCCACCTGTCCGAGTCCGACGAGGGCACGGCGGCGGCGGGCGAGCTAGGCCAAGCGGGCGGCGGCGAGCGGCGAGGTCCCGCGGCTGGGGGCAGAGGAGCCTGGGTTTCTCCACCGCCCTCCGCGGGGCTCGGCACCTTCTCCTGCTCGGCCGCCCGCTGCCCACCCGGCTCCAGGGCCAGGCTCTCCAGCTGCTCCCCCATCTCACACTGCGCCTCCATTCCCGCGCCAGGCGGTCCCAAGGCTGCGGACAGAGGGGCCTGCGCTTCCCCACCACTCTCCGCGGGGCCCGGCACCTTCTCCTGCTCGGTCGCCCGCTGCCCACCCGGCTCCAGGGCCAGGCTCTCCAGCTGCTCCCCCATCTCACACTGCGCCTCCATTCCCGCGCCAGGCGGTCCCAAGGCTGCGGACAGAGGGGCCTGCGCTTCCCCACCACTCTCCGCGGGGCCCGGCACCTTCTCCTGCTCGGTCGCCCGCTGCCCACCCGGCTCCAGGGCCAGGCTCTCCAGCTGCTCCCCCATCTCATATTGCGCCTCCATTCCCGCGCCACGCGGACCGCGGTACCGCCCCTGGCGCGCGCAACTTCCGGCCGCCGCGGGCCGCCCCCGGGCGCGTGCGCAGAAACGCGGCGGGGCCGGGAGAGGGGCAGGCCAGTCCATGGAGGCGGAGAGCCCGGCCATAGAAGGGGAGGGCCCGGCCATGGAGGGGGAGGGCCCGACACACCTCCCGGGCAGCTTCGGGTGCTGTAAAGCCCGGGGCTGGATTTGGTGGCTGTGAGACCTGCTTGAAACACAAAACTAAAGCTCGCTGCTGCTCTTGCTGAGGACCTGCTGGGAGGAATTAGTTTTTCTGTTTTATAAATGTGCTGGCAACATACAGAATCATGTAATTAAAAATTAAAAAAAAAAAAACTTAAAGAAAAGCTTTATAATATCAAATAACTATACTAGTAGTAATTTGTAGTACTCTGATGTCGTGACCCCATAACGATAATGACTGTATAATAATGCTAAACTCTCCAAAACGTGAATGTCTATTTATCTTCTGGGTTCACCATAATGGGTTTGGAGCCTGAGGTGGTGTCTGTCTCACACAACTCAGTGGGGCTGGGGGAAGGACTCTTGGATCCCAGGATCTGGTACTTGTCCTGTCCCTGACCCATAGGAGAGAACAGGCTCAAGTTCCTCCTGACCTCCCTCTGTGTGATTGGTGTCACACAGATAAAGCTTTTCCTCACGAGGATAACATAGCAGAAAAAACACCATGTTTTCTCTTTAGCACAATTTATCAGTTGGAAATGCCAAAATATGTGCCAAAGACACGCAGCATGAGGGGGTCACTGTTAGGGTGATGAGTCCCTTTAACCCAGCCTCCAAAGCGTAGTTTGACAACTGTGCTCCTGGGCCAATGCTGTGTGTCCCTGACCACATCACACTGTCCCTTGGACAGGATTCCAAATGATCTTCATTACCAGGCAACAGAGTACAGTATAGGCATGAGGAGGTTAAATAGATAAAAACACATAAATACTTGAAAAATTTGCGTGTGATAATGCTGGAAGTGCCAGAGAGGGCTGGCACTTGAATATCTGATGAGAACAGAAAATTCTATGTTTTCCATGTAATAACCTTCCCCTCCAGCTCTGAGAGAACTGTGTGCCCCACAGCTCAAATGGCACCCAAAACATTTTATTCTTTTCCAGAATGTCCAGGCTACATTGAACCCACTGTCACAAGAGTGCTTCGCTAGTACCCCACACAGGCTGAAGGGAGCATCTGAAGGCAGAAGATTCATTCTCCGGTAGTTCCACTCTCCATTATGATGCAGCAAATGCAACCAGCAGAAGTTTATTTAGTAGGAAAAGTCATACGTGTCCAAATTTGTATATGATTTAATTCATCAGTACTTTTTTCACTTGTCTACAGTTATGTATAGGTCAAGCAGAACACGTACATTACAGGCATTTAATAGTTTTGCACTGTCATAAACAAGGAGCCTGTATAGGCTGTATGTGTAAACACCAGCAGTAAACTCTCACTGCACAATTACTCAGAACACCTAGGGTGGGAATCATCTCCACCTTCAGTGACAGCATTGGGATCCTGAGATGAGTGTACGTGGGAAGCGTGTTGTGAATATTACTGACCTGTACTGCAAGCTCTTTAACAAAAGAGATCTTTAGAAAATCATGCAATTAAATGTCAACAACAAATAGTTGTCAATTGCTTGGAGATTAAATATTGAACAATTATAAATATGGTTTCTATTGGATCTCACTGGCAAATATATTTTAATCCCTAAGGAAGTGACAGAAATGCAATATGTATCCAATTAAACAACGAATCAAGGCAGAATCCTGCTAAAATCCAATTCTGCAAAACCAGGTTTCATTTTAAAACTAAGCAAGGATAGTTTATTATTAGTCTGGGTTTTTTGTGTTTGTATTTATTTTTAATTTCCTCATTTGTTTTGTCAGATGTATCTGGAATAGATTACAATATAAGATCTGTGAGTTTGTGTGAAAAAGTTGATCAGTGTGACTGGAAGGGAATATTTTCCCCAAAGCAGACAAAGCCGTTGTATCAGCCAAAACCTTTCCTATTAAAAGATAAAATAATTAATGCCATAATGTAGGATGGAATTAGTTGAATGAAAACTAATTTTATTTGCTAAACACAGATCTCTTGTAAATGTAAAAAGATATTCATGGTCTCTATCTTGATAAAAAGATATCAAGGTCTCTATGTTGCATTTATCTAAGTAAAATTCTTCAACTGTCTTATGAACTATGTCTTTCCTGCTTTTTAAAGTATTTCAGTAAGTGTTTTATAACTTTACTCTGGCACATAGATTGTGTTATGACAGTTTCCTCTGTGTTTGTGCAGAACTGGCAGCATCTTTCAAACAGAAAAGATACTTCATTTCATCTGAATGCTGCCGCTTAGCCCTTAACATGTAAGATAGCATTGCTCTTGGAATGAGGATATTGAAAGGCTTGATGCAGAGTAAACATCGTCATCCACTCAGCAAAGGCATGCAGTAAATAATCTGCAACGTAACAGCATGAGCAAAGAGATGTTCTAGGAAAAGAAACATTTCAGAGATGAGCACTTGAATCACAGTAGTTCCAACGCATGTTTTCAAGGTCTGAGCAGTTAAGAAATGTCACTGCTGGGACTGGAATCTGACATCATCTGTCAAGGCTGGGATAAAAGGTACTATAAGCCCTGTTTTCTGCCTCCTTTGAGTCTTTGATGAAGCTCTTTGGAGGTGTTGTTTCCTACATGTATTTCTTCATCCTTGCTACTAAGACAGGTGTGCATAATTGCTCCCATCGTACTTTTAAAGCTAAAGTGATGGCACTCAAACTATTAGTACAATGTTTTACTGAATTTCTTTGGATGCAATAAAGGAGTCTGTTGAAAGAAATAGTTTCATCATGATGTCTCTTCTGGACTTGAATATGGCAAATAGGTTGGAGATTTCAGTGTGCTGCTTATTATGTCTTGGGAGGAAAAGGCAGAAACAAGAAAGGAAGTCATGTTTCTTTATATTTTTTAAATATGAACAAACCCACCATTCACAGTGATGTTTATCATGCATATATTTTATGCTTCTACATTCTAATGACTATACACAGTGATATCACTATATCATTGTACTATAGGCAGTATAAGCAGCTCTTAAGCCAGTTGATACAATATTTTTTTATATCAGTAAATCTTTCAATGCTGTCTCTCACAGGATCCCTCTGGACTAAATGTCCATCACACACCTGGATAAACATGTCATACAAAGGGTGAGCAACTGGCTCGTGAATTGAGTGCAAAGGTTCATAGTGAATGGGGTGACATCAGACTGGTGACCTGTCACTGAAGGGGTTCTTCAGGGTTCTGTTGTACGGTCAGTGGTATTCAATTTCTTCATAGACAGCTTGGGCACAGGACTCCAAGGACTCTTAAGTTTGCCCATGATACTAAAATGGGAGAAACCATTGACTCCCTCAAAAGTCAGAGAGGTCCTTCAGAGAGACACAGACAAACTAGAGGGCTGGGCAATCACCAACTGTATGAAGTTTAAGAAACACAAATTTTGGATTCTGCACCTGGGATGGGAAAACCCCGTTTGCACATACAAACTGGGGAACAAGAGGCTGGAGAACAGCATCATGGAGAGGGATCTAGTGGTCTGGTTCGATGGCAAGCTGAACATGAGTCATTGTGCCCTGGCAACCAGGAAGGCCAAGCGTGTCCGGGGGGGGCATTGGGGACAGTATTTCCAGCCAGGCAAGAGAGGGAATTGTCCTGCTCTGCTCTGCACTGGGGCAGTCTCACCTCGAGTGCTGGGGGCAGTTTTGGGTGCCACAATATAAGAAGGATATAAAACAACTGGAGACCATCCGAAGGAGGGCAGTGAAGATTGTGGAGAATCTAGAGGTGAAAGAGAGCTGCTCTTGTATGAGGAGCAGCTGAGGTCACTTGGTCTGTTCAGCCTGGAGGAGACTGAGGGGAGACCTCGTCATGGTCTACAGCTTCCTCACAGGCAGAGGGGCAAGTACTGATCTCTCCTCTCTGGTGACCAGTGACAGGACCCAAGGGAATGGCATGAAGCTGTGTCAGGAGAGGTTTGGGTTGGATATTAGAAGAGGTTCCTCACCCAGAGGGTGGTTGGGCACTGGAACAGGCTCCCCAGGGAAGTGGTCACAGCCTGACAGAGTTCAAGAAGCATTTAGACAATGGTGTCAGGCACATGTGTGACTCTTGGGGCTGCCCTGTGCAGAGCCAGGAGTTGGATTCAATGACCCTTGTGGGTTCTTTCCAACTCAGGTTGTTTTGTGATTCTGCAAGATTTTAGAGTGGCATAGAGAAGAAAAGGGAGTTGTACCACCACAATAGCAAAACAGTGAGCTGAAATTTGCCACAGTTTTGAAGCTACTGCTCCAATCTCAGAGCCTTTTTTTCACTCTTCAGCTGAACTATTAGAGGCTAAGGTATTCATGGTCAGGAACAGTGGCCAGAAAGGAAATCAGATCAACAGAATTTTCTGTGTCCTTATTGCTAGTCATATTTCATTCCACCCAGATGAATCAATATTGTAGCTTGCACAGCTGAGATATCTAGTGCAGAAACGAGATTAAAATAGCTACAGTACAGAATGTTTTACTCATTTCAAAGCTTAAAATTATTGTACAGAGTTAAATTACACAAATTTCTTAGTTCTTTCTTCCTATAAAGAGTTGGGCAGTTTATAACTGGATGGAAAGAAAAAGTAGAACTTCTAAGGAATTTTTTTCCCAAAAATACATTTTTAAGTATGTAAAAATGGTAAAATTTTATTTACCCTTTTGTTATTTTAGTTTATTTTTCCAAGTATATCCAGTAATCTTCCCACAACTGAGCTGCCCACAGCTAATTTCAACAGTAGCATTCCAAATCCCTTCACAGAACAATGGACAAGTTCACCTCCAGTTATTCCAAGAGTTTGTACAGTTCATTTATCAATAACATCTATTTATCATTGGAGTCTACTGCATTGTTTTTCTAGTTTATTTCAATATTTTATTCAATATTTTGAATTATATCAACATAACCATAATTTGATTAGTTACAAAACCAACTGGATCCAAGCTGCATCTATAAATGTAATTTATTCTGGTATGTATAAACAGCTCAGAAATTTCAACTGTCTGCATAGTCAGTGTATTGGAGTCTGTAGGGACTCGCATTTGGAGAGAGTAACTCAAGTAAATTTGTGTGTTGCTTCCCTGTAATGACCTCTGTATAAGAAATGGAAGAAGTTTTAATGAACTGGGTTTTTGTCTGATTATCATGGTTGAGGTATGTCTTCCACAACCCTGGGTGAAGGTTTTGTAGCACTCAGAGGACTTTACCAACTGTCTGGAGCCAGGAAGACCTCTCTTTCTGTCCTGACATGTGCTCTCAACTGATCCATCTCATCTTCTTTGCACAGTCTAGCATTCTTTCTTTGCTTGCAATAATGTTTTGGGTAGACAGGCACTCATTAATGTGTCAATATATGACAGGCAATGAGCATAAAATCAGTGAACAAGTTAAAGATGGTAATTTTTAATCCACATGTCATAACTGAATCTAAAATATATTCAGATGTTTTGCTGTAGATTTCTGCACACTTCACATCTCAGACTGTATTTTTACATTGTGTTTGGATAACTTTAACGCAGCATAAACTGGCACTGCCAATAAAACAGGTGGTTTTACCTTTTCTCTAGTTCTCATTTTCTGTCTGTTCCATTGTGCCAGAAATTTCCATGCAGAAATGAGTAAAACTGAAAATTTTACCTCCTCAAACTCATGAGGAAGAATTAGTTGGTTTGTGTTGGATTTTTTTTCTGAAAGATAAGTGTTAAGAAACAGGATAACAGAAGGAGAGTGAAAAATTCTAAGAAGACCCTTTGAAACAAAAACTGGTTTGCATGGAAAACCATAAGCAAGCACTTCTTTGGAGTTTGAAGAAAGAAGTTTAGTATGGGGTAAGAAGACAATACAGGAGATCAACAGGTGAGAAGGTTGCACATCTAGACTCATTAAATGGCTTTTGGGAAATCATTATATCCTCAAGAATTTTATGCATGCTCATTTGGCCTTCCTATTTTATTTGGTACTCAGGGAGTTCCTTCCATGAAATACACTGGTTTCATCTTTCCATTGCATTCAGACTGAACCACAGAGAATCAATTAAGTTTTTGGCATAATTATATTCTCTGTACTCGTAAAAAATCAAACAAACAAAAAAGTCCCCAACACCTAAAACTTACAAGAAATAAAAATATTTCAGGAAATGCAAGCATATCTGCCTAGCAAAAAGTGGCTACTGAAAGCACATTGCCTTGGTGCTCAACTCTTGTTACTGATTCCTCACTGATAACTTAGATCTGCATCATGCTGTCCCTCATAAGAGCTGCAAGTCAGTTCCAAACCTTGAAAGTAAAACTGTGTCTGTAGAAAAAAGTAATTTTGAAAACCTGATTAAATATTATCTTTCTCTGGAGAGAAATTACAGTGCCTATGAACTCAATGTGTAGAGGTGGTTTCCCTGGGGAAGAAGGAAACCCTGGAATAATGCCTTGGGAATAATTCCTCCATTCAAAATGCAATAAGCAAGAAGCTTATCCACATGTTCAAGTATACAAATGTTACTAGAAGGTTCCTCGTTCTTTGTGTTATCATAGGTTAATTTTTGATGCAAGGATTTTAATATTTGTTCTCCCCCATTGGACCCTTCCCTCAGACCCCACCTTAATTCCCCACCCACACCATAACCACCCCTGTCTGACCCAAGATCAGGCCTTTTGCCCCTTGTTACTGCCTTGGTCCGGTTTGCTCCAATAGAGTGGACGCCTTGTTTTTGTGGGTTTTGTGTTATTAAAATTACTTTTTGGACAACTGGATCGAGGCTGCCTCTCTCTCCATCAAGTTGCCACAGGGCTGAATCCTAAAGAAACTCATCTGAGCTCGGACCCCTCGGGAGCTTCATCAATGTCTTCAGACAAAATGGAAAATCTTATAGATGTAATCTTTTCATAATGTCACCAATAAGGCACAAACACAGCTGAGATCACTTACTCTGTGCTTCTTCTGAAAGCAGTCATCAGAAAAAGCAAGAACATTTCACATCACATACACAAGTTGTACCCAAAGTGCCAAAATGATCTAAAGAAAGTGGTAAGAGAAACTAAAATGAATATACATTGCACAGGGTATTCCTAAATTCTTTGCCTCTGCTTTTCATCTTACATTCCGTTTTCCCATTCAGGGAATTAATGTTTCGTGCTGCCCCTTCATCTGTTCCAGGAGTCCTGTTATCATGCTATGTCCCTTCCCTTCCCTTCCCTTCCCTTCCCTTCCCTTCCCTTCCCTTCCCTTCNTTTTGTAGTAATTTGTTGTTGTTGTTAGGCTCTTTGAGAACAAAGGAACACAACCATGGAAGAGATGTGGTTCATTATATTCAGTCTCCTGCAATCTCAGACAATCATGTGAATCATGGTTGATCCAGAAGGACTAGAAAAATATCTACTCTCCACATCACAAAATGGAAAAATATTTCTTTTTTTTTTTTTTTTTTTTTAAACTTTACAATAAAATAAAA
>VYXD01001551.1:2019978-2057212 GCA_013397195.1 Hylia prasina
TTTTTATGAACTGTACAATAAAATGAAAAGCAATATTACCACAGTGCCTCAGAAAGAAAGTAAAACAGACCTTATGGAATGATCAAAACTTTTCTCCCTGTAGTACTGAGTGGCCATTTGTTACAGAAATTACCTCAGTTTTGACCAGTCAATAGGAGAGGTACCCTGCAAATAGGATCAGTGGTGCCAGTATTGAATCCCCACTTATGTAAGCTGATGAAAATTAATCCATATTGTTATTATTATGTTTTTATCCCGAATAATGAGTCCAGAAACTCTATGAGAACTTCTTAATTCAGATCTCTGGTCTATTTGCTGATTAATTTTTAAAAGTGAATTTTGAATATGTAGAAGAGCTGACATGCTTAATTTGCCTATGATGCTTCTTGGCTTGAATGAGACATGGACAAATTTTACATGAAAACTTTGTTTTATCTATTGTCATCTGGAAAGCAATAAGGTGGCAAAATTTGCTCACATTTATACAAATAACAGTAGTAAACATAGGGGTGACTGTGAACAATTGCAGATGAACATTGAAAGATTGAGTGTTTAAGTGATAGAAGGCAGGAAAATTTCAGAAACAAAATTTATAAAATCACACATACGAGACAACAGTCCTAAATTTACAGATACTAAAATAGATTCTTAGATGTTTACAATGAACCTTGACAAAGGAAAAAGAGAAAAACAGGAGGAGAAAGAAAAAGAGAAAAAAAAAACCAGAACAAAACAGAAAAAATATTTTGCTGCAGAATAAATTGACTGTGCTTCTGTATCTTGAATACCGTATGCAATTCCTTATGTCAGAACAAATACAGTAGAACTGGAACAAATGTAGGCAAGATTCTGTACTAAACAGACATCCTTCTTCAGTCTGCAAAAAGACAATCCAGATATACTGTCGGAGAGACTTAGGAGGAATATGAATAAGGGACAACGCTTGGCAATGACAAGAGGCTTGAAACAATGGCATTAAAACATTAAAATCTTCATGTGTCAGGTTAAAATTAAAAAAAAAAAAAAAAGAAAGATGGTCCTTCAGACAGCGTAAAAGATTGAGCTATGGAACTTCTCCCCACAGAATGTTTTGGATACTAGAAGTGTTTTAATAATTTTAAAGATAACATCGCTGCCTGCAGAAAATTCCTGGCCCACAGATTGTGGCGGACTAGGAGCACCAACGCTAGCTTTGTTAATTATGCTTTTCTTTCAGATGAGCACTGTCATCTTTTGCTGCAGACAGGATATTCACCTAGATCCATCTTTTGTCTAACCTGAGATGGTTTTTTGTTCTCTCAGAGCAGTAGTTCCTGATTTTCCTGAGACATCCTAACATACGGGACTCCTGAAGCAATGGCTAGTGCACAGGAACTCTCTTTGTGATCTGCTTGGGTTCACTAAGTGATATACAGAAGGGATGCTCTGAGTTATTGCATACACTCAGAGACTTCTCAGTCAGCTTATTAATATGTACACAATTGGCTTGACATTGCCTAAGAGACAGATATATGTGGCTGTGTATTTACTCTTTTTTATGTGCAGAATTTTCCTGAGAGACCTACAGGAATCTTATCCAACAATAAAAATAAATTAATCCTTTTAAGAAATGGCTTACATTTCCTAGTCAAAATGCTAATTTCAATGACAGTATGGCACTTAAAGCACTAAACAATTTTATTGACAAAAGGAATATAGCATTTGCATTCCCTGTTGTATTTTAATGATGATAATTAGTGGATGATTCTCACCAAAAAAAAAAAAAAGTTTGCTGCAAGACACATCATCCTGTACATTCAGATTGAATTTAAATTTATTTCAGGAATTATTGTATATCCTTTAATATTTTTATTATTATTATTGCTTAGATTAAATTATCTCAAAATTCCACTTGTCAGTCAGTATCTGAGGTAATCTTTCTGAATTTTGGAGATATGCCATAGAAAATTGATTTTGCTGTTAAAAAATGTATTCAGAGAAAACTGGAGTATTGGTTACTTTATTGATTAAGCTGAGAAAAAGGTCATGTGCTGCAAAAGTTGCAACTGAACAGATTTATCCTCATTTAATATGCAATAAGTCTACAGCAGGAAGGTTAGGCCATCATTTTTTTCTTCAGATTCTGTTTGCTATCAAGCTGCTATTGTGAATGTAGAGGTTTTAAGACTTTGTCTTCCATACGGATGTCAGTACTATCATTACCTTATCTTAAGGACAAAATCCTCTGTATGAGCTGGCATACTTCCATCAGAAACATAATTCTGGGTGAGTGTGGAAAAGGAAGCAAAACTTCAGTAGACATTCAGTCCCTCCCTCTCAAAACAATGTGTTCACTGCAAGCCAATGTGTACTGCCCCTATCCAAGATCATCCTTTGACAGATGTTAGAAAGTAGACCACTTCGCCCTGTTTTCTTTGGGGGCAAGAAGAAAAGGAAGTGAGGAAAAAGGTGATCCAAAACCAGGCTGTTATAAGAAAAAAAGAAGTTGGAGTAGAGGACGAAAATATTAGCAAAACATTAGCAAGACAGGATGCATGATTTCTGTGATTAAGTCCTTGATAAATAATAAGAACTTAATTGCACCAGGGAGAAAGACTGTCTTCAGCTTGTGGCCAGAAAGTGACACATAGAACTTCAAAAATCATGGCTGTTTCTGGTAGAAGAGAAGACTGGATTTGCCTACTGGATAGCACAATTTATATTAATATCACTTATGCATTATATGTATAGATAAAAAATATACCATATTATATGAATGATATATAGTCATAAATATAATATCAATAGAGGAAATACATTCTAGAGGTGCTCAGTTGTTTGCCAATCATCTGAGTCTGCCTCTTTATTGTGAATGATTTAGCACCTTATTCTCACAAAGGGAATACACCAAATATATGGACATACACAAAGGAAAGGCAGCTGTGTGTCCCTACTCTTTAGCCTTCTTAGGTAACCATCCTGTTTGCTCAGTGAGTAGAGGAAAGCAATTTTTTAAAATCAAAGCTACCCACAAGACTGAGTAAATTTGAACTAAGAAGATAAAGCAGAAATTTTGCAACTAGAGTATTTGAGGTGCCTATCTCTTCTTTTTTTGTCTTATTAAAATCTATTGCTATATTTCATATATATTATATATTTTTGTTTAATTCTTAGCAACTTGTACATAAACAAGAAAATCAAATACAAAGGTGCTTGGAAAGACAATTTCTAAACCAAAAAGCATGATTTTTCTTTGCTTTACTACTTTATTTTTACATTCATGTAATCTTCACTCAGTTCCTTCATCATCATCTGTTGTTACACAACATAGTAAAACTACTCTGTGATTTGCCCTTGTTTGTATATTTGAATTATGTATTTACTAAACTATTACTGTGGGCTGGTGTCTTTTGTGATGCTGACCAGGATTGTTAATAATATTAACAAAATACCATGTTGCAAAAGAGTTTAGATAATGTAGTGATTACTCTGCTTGATATTCTTAGATGCTTTATAATCATGAAATAGGAATACCAAAATAGAAATAGCTAGGTGTTTTTGCTAGGCAGTTTTTGTTCTGCAAAAAGCACATTGTGATGTTAGTCATGAATGCAAAATAAAGAATATATCAGATAGATTACAGTACTATCAGTGAATTCAAAACTAGAAATTTGGCACTTCATCAAATTCTGGTAACTCCAGATGGCACAGTCCTATCTGAAGCATGTTCAGAAGACAAGTCCACCAATTACAGTTATTTGTTCTCATTAAAATATTTTCACAGAAAAATGTTTAATTTTGTGATCTCCCTTTAGTTTAAATATATCCTAGATAAATTTTTACCAGGTATTCACCTTTTTAATATTTATTTATATATTAATATGCTTTTCAGATTTTTCTAATGCTGTGTTTCCTGTTTGAGAGATACAAAAGCTTGAGGAAAAATCTTCTCAGTGTCCATCAAATCAAAATATATACTTCAGTCACATATTCACTGACATCAGCTGAAAATAAAAGCCCGAGTAGTAAGGAAGCTAGCAAGCAATTCCTAGTCTGCTTACACAGTTTTCAATCAGTTGTGAACTGAAGGTTCAGTTATTTCCTGACCACTTATCTGAACAGAAGATACAAATCCTTCTAGATGTTCTATACTGACATGGAGGGATTCAGTGGTCATAATGGTTGATCTGGTTTTCAACAGAAAACTCATATTTAGGGTGGACATAAATACTAGGAATTTCCAGAGAAACAGATCAGTAAAATGTTATATTCACTGACATCTGTACCAGTTTTTCTGTGTTACAGTAAGAAAACTCACCTATTTTGTTTCTGTCTGTGTAAGTTCAATATTCCTCAATGCCATGTCACAGAAAATGGGTTAGACCAAGAACATTAATATCTACTTCTAATATTTTACATTCTGAGCCCTCAAAGAATGCGATCAGCATCTTGACCTCTGTAAATATGAATTTTGATCTATTTACCATCAGAAATTAAGTCAAAGGCACTTGCTTAATCCCATACCTCCTTATTACTCTTTCAGGAGTGTGAGAGATTGAAATGGTTGATGGCTCAGACATTGTTAAAATCACTGAAGGGCTTTGCCCACTGTAGGAAACTGCAAAGAAAGAACTGCTGCTCTGTGACCACCAAAGCCACCTCCCTCCCCCCTTAATATGCTTCCTGATAGGGGAACTTGAGATAAGATAAAGATATTGTCCAATTATCTCAGGTCTAAGGAGGAGTAAATAAACCTGGGGGAGCAGAATGTAGCCATAAGGAAAGCCAAACCTAGCAGCTGTGCTGAAAATCACCTCTGGCTGAGTCCAGCTGGGGCTGACATAGCCCAGTGACTTTGCTAAGGCTACGTTTGTAGGCTCTTCCCCCCAAAAGAGGAGGAGGAGAGTTTTTTGGGTGTGTGGTGGTGAAACTTCTGGTCTGCAGAAGACAGAGTGGGTGAACACCCATCACTGGAGGCCACAGGCCAGATAAGGAACAGACCCTGCGGAGAATCCTCCCTTACACCAACTCAGTTGGCTCAGCTGTAAAACTCCCCTGCCTCTGGATGGTGATGTTCACACAGGACAGTCACATAAGAGGCTGCTCTCATGTCTTACAAAGGGTCAGAGACCCCCCACATTCCCCTCAGACTCATTTCTGAGGCCTTCCGGAAGAGGACTGCACGTCATCCCCAAGTGTTGTAACAGATCCAGTGTCTGTTGCAAAAGACAGTGTAAAACTCCCCCCGCAGGTATATGTGGAACCAGAAGTTCAATATTAATCCATTGAACTCTGTAGTTTGAGGGAACCCCCAACAAGAATACCAGAAGAAGAGGACCGACAGGGATGATGACCCTCTCAATCTTTATCTCCACCCCTCTCTCTATTCTATTTCTTTCTATGTCTCTCTCTACCTCACATCTACTGTAGACTTTGGCTTATGGAGTCATTTGCACCTTAATTCTGGCAGAGGCATCTCTCTAATAATGATAATAATCAGATCATAAAGAGTTTGCTATTTCATAGTAGAAGGTGGGGCTTGTTGTTTTGGGTTTTTATTATTATACAGACCTATTTTCTTGCAGAGTAATTTATGGATAAGTTTCTTCAGTGGAACATTTTCGTCCAGCACTTCTCAGAATTCGCATTGGTTCTCCACAAATAATTGACATCAGATCAGCCATGACCACTCAGTGGTGAGCTGGCAGTTTGGAACAACTCTCCTGAGGCTTTTTTACCGAGGATGCAGACAAGTTTTAATCTTACTGGACACTATAGACTCTTGGCTATACTTTATACAGTTGTTCCAACATGTCTCTGAGGTATGACAGGGCAGGGTGTGTGGAGGTACCTCAACACGCATTCATTTTGCAGTGCCACAGACAGAATTGCTTAATAGTCTAGTGTTCAAAATTCAGTAAGTCCACAAGACCTGTTTGTGTAAGGTTTCCAAGGGGGACAGAGGAGGTATTTGGGTAAAATGTGCTGGATTGTAGGACAAAATGCCAAGTCACCTCAGAGGTGGAGAGCGCTCAGATACCTTGGGCACAGTGAGATACTTCAGGTGGGTGGGACAGGCTGCACTGTCTCTGGGGAGAGCAGGGGCTGTTCTGTGGGAAACACTGAGGCTCTTAAGAGGGCCTGGGAGAGAGATGTGAGACTCCAATGAATAATTTAGGTGGGAAAGGCAAATAGTGATGATGGAGGACTTGAGTGAGGTTTGTCGCAAATTTCCTGCAGAAGGAGTGGTGCATGGAGGGAACACAATATGCGCTGGGTGGTGGAGATTTTTGGCAGGAAAGACTGAGGTACATCAGAGTGACAGACCATTTTTTAGGAGAAAAACAGGTATCTCAGAGGAAACACTGGAGGTTATTGAGGGTAGAGGACACCCAGATATTTTTAGGGGACATGGGTAGGAAATGCTGAGATGTCTCAAGGAGATAGTGAAATTTAGGAGTGGGGTAAGCATCACCAAATTACCTGAAGGAACAGTGCAGGATTTAGTTAGAAGTGATAATATGACTCAGAAAGAAGAATGAATAGTTTTGGCTAGTAAAACAAGAGCTAATTCATAAGGGAGGTTATGAACTCTCAGATTGGATGTATCAAAGTTCATCTGAGGGACAGCAGAATGTCCTGTTGGGAAATGTTGAGGTATCCCAGATGTGAACTCTAGAGCATTTCAGAAGCAAAAAGAGATTTACCCTTATATGGGCATTGAAGGGTTTCAGTTAGATGGGTAGAAGTACTTTAGAAGTGGTAACAGTGGGATTTAGGTGGAAAAGGATGGAGTTCCTAAACAGCAGAAGACTTGAGGAGAGGAGGACTAAGGGCAACTAGCTTTGACTTTGTGAAAAAGTGCTGAGATTACATATACAGTAGCACCCAGCAAGAAAGAAGTCTGATTTGGGAAGCAGTAAACTAGCTCTTAAAAAAAAGAAAGAAGTACCGAGATGTAGCTCAGTTCCCAGAATGGCTACTGTGGCAAGGAGAATGAGAATTTACTGGGAAATTGGAAGTGTTTTGAAAAAAATAAAACCCAAAAGGACCTTTAAAAATACTCACTTCATCCTCAGGGGTTCCATAGGGAAAGCAGACTGACTCACTACAAGAGGACCAGGGAAAGGTACAACTGAGAATGAGTTAGAGATTAGGTGGGAAGAGCTGAGATATGAATGAGCTAGAGAGCAGAGTGAGTCTTTCCATATGATAGTAAGTGAGGAAACAATCTTGTGCAACAATATGCTGAAGTAGAAGCAAAGAATTACTTTTTTTAGCAGGAAATACTCGAAAACCCTCTTTGCTTTAAGAATTATTTTTGCTCTACATGAAAAGCTGCCATACAAGTCAATGGAGAGTCATGAGTACAGGTTTGGAGCAGGTTATAAAAAGAAAATTCAATGACATTCACACAGTCCTTGGGACATGGATTTTTATATTTTAAATATTTTTTTAAACACGAGAACTTGTTGGAATAAGACGTATAACTAAATAATCTATATCTTAATGGAACTATGAAAAAACAAAAACCAACACAGAATCCCTGGGTGGAGGGAAAAATTACTTAATGAAACACCCTGAGAGCAAAGTTGCGCATAGAGGTGCTTCTTCTGCCCATCCCTGCTTCAGGGCTTCCCCTTTTATGCCTAAAACATATGTCTAAGAGTCTCAGCCAAGTTAAAAGACTGTTAACCCGTGCTGTATCTCTTCCCCCAGCAGCAAGAGCCACTGCCAAGGAAGGGAGTGCAGGAAGCAGGGGACGAAAGGTGCAGGCTGTGGAGAAGCAAAAAGAAGGAAGAATGACTGGGAAGACTGAGGGAAGGGAGTGAGGAAACAAGGGTGGATAAGAAAGAGTGGAGAAGGGCAGAACAGGAGAGGTGCTCTGGGATTAGGGCTTCAGTCCCATATGAGCACCTCCATGGAGGGGTCTATTGGTCATCCTTTTTGCTCAGACCTGCATGATCTCCCTGTAAACAAGGCGAGGTTTGAGGTTCAGGGGCCATTTGCCACATTGCTCCTTTGGCTGTGTGGAGAGAGTGATGGCTCTATAAGGTGGGTGAGAGTCCCTCTCTTCTCACTTGAGGGAGAACCTGAGCTCACCCCAAGCCCTTGTACCTATAGAGGAGGACATATTCACCTGTCAGCTTTCTGCCAGCTGGTCCCATACCCAGTATGACAGGCCCATAATCAGGACTTACCCCAGCAGCAGGGGGCTCATGAGACAATATGTTGAGAACCCTGGCCTCCATCAGCCTGTCTGGGAGGCTTGGACCTGGGTTTCTGGTTGCCCAGGTTGGTCTCTCTCTTCTGGAATTCCCTTTCTTGTTTGTACTTGTGAGTGTAGTCTGCCTGTGGTGTGTCTGGGCGGGTTTCGTTAGACTTTTTTTTTCTTTTTAATAAAAACACTGCGGTATAGATTAGTTGGCCTTCCCAGGACTGGAATTCAAAGTTCATGCATGCCTTCAGGTGAATCCTGCCTTCTGTCCAGTGCCAATGAGCACTGAGACTTGTTCCTGCTCACTTTGGGACAGTATAAGCCCACTTGGTAGGAAGGCTGGTAGTGCCAGCCTGGTTGGTTGTCCTTGTCAGAGTCCATTCAGCATGACAGAAATTGAAACTGAAATTCCTTGTTGTATTGTCTCATTCTTTCAATACTGGAAGTTAAAAGAGCCAATAGATATTTCTCATTCAATACATGTACCAGAGATTGCCATTAATGTTAAATACAGGAAAATGGCCTATGTGCCTACCTTTTTCCAAGAAGCACACTCATTCCTCAGCAAATGGCAAAGCAATTTGCAACTCTCCTTTAACTCATGCCATCAAAACTGCACTTCACATTTGCATTTAATTTTTCCCCACTATTAGCTTTTTTTGACTGCTGTCAGTTTAAAGTTTCTTTGTCTTCTCAGGATTCCTTTGGAAGTCACCTCTTAGTAGTTTCATACAGTTTTGTAGAGGACATTTAAGAGCAGCATAGGGGCAAAGCTGTGATGTATGGTGCAACCTGGCTGATATGGAAAGTTAATAGGTGTGAATTTTGAAAGTTGCTGAGACAGTTAAAATCTTATTGGGAACTTCAGCCCTTTTTCCTCTGCCTAAGTGGGGGGCTGAGAAGGACCACATGTAACTGAAGGTACTACAGCAGACCTCAGCAAGCTTCAATTTACATGAATTCATAAAGGTGCAGCAATTATAGAAAATCCAGTTGTGAGCTGTAACATCTGTTTAAAAAATTGCAAATTCTCCCTTGACTGCAGCTCACGGGAATAAACATGCTGCTTGTTTATTTCACAAACAGTCAAAAGGTTTAATTTCACTAGAAGGTATTGTGAATTAGTGAATAAAATTATTTCAGTTTTGTTATGTTATTTGAAGCTAATCCAAATTCAGAGAGATTATTTTTTTCAAGTTTTAGAGGTGTGTTGCATTTTTTCTTGTAGAACGACAATGAAAATTAAATAAACACCCCCTTTTCATGATCTGAGAAAACCTTATTGTAACCCCATAAGTCCTAACTTATTTTATGTAACAGAGGCTTTAAATTCAGAAAGTTTCTTTAGTGACTTTGCACAAGTCATTAAAAAAAAATCATGAGTGTTTTTCTTTCTTTTGATATTAAAATGTATTTAATAGGGAGAGAGGAGGTGGTTGGAAAGTGCTAGAATGGAGGAGGTGCACAAGGGTGGTGTCCTGTTTGAAACAGGTACGGTGAGCTTGCATGTGAAATCTTATCTGACACCCTTGTAGATGCTTGTCCATTAAGGCTTCCATTTTGCACTGGTTTAGCTGTGCATTTGCAAAGAGAGATGTATAAAATGGCCTAAAGCAATGTGGAAAGTGGAAGATTAGAGACATTTAAGAAAGATAGAGCTCTACTCCCCTTTTTTGAGTATGAAAAGGGGGTAATATCTTGCTTCCTATAGTACTCATCAACGGAATCTTAGAATTCGGTCTTGTATGTCATCTTGTATTCAAGAAGTTAAGCCTCACCATTTACATGTTTTCACATCCTAGTTTTCCATTAGTGCAAGAGAAAGTAGGGTCCCATGAATTCTGAGATAATCATCCATTGCTATTGGTACAATTTTGACATATCCCTTATCCTTCCGGTCATTCCTGGAAACAGTATAACCTCATGGTTTCTGTGCAGTTGCCACAAAATATGACTGAGCCTTGCCCTTTGCCTCTCATTATGAAATTTTGAACACTCAAGGCTATAAACAGACCTTGCTGATGGAGCTGTGTCCTGAGAGAATCATGTTGTTCAAGATGAAAAATGTTTTGATAACATTTTTAACACTGCACAGTGCACAGACAGTCTGTAGTCATTTACTCATGGTCAAATCAGAGACAAGAAGAAATGAGTGACATTTTAGATACCAGACAAATTATTCCTGAGTAGAATGACTCATGAAAAGCCCTTAAGAAAAGGACTGATCTTTGGCCTTGTGAAAGAGTATTGGTTTTCTAATGAAACAAATGAGTAAACAAAGCCTTGAAAACATAAATATCAGTGTTAGTCTAAGAATTGATGACACAGGTATGTCATGTCAGCAGAAGACACTGGACATAACAAATTGCTGAATTACACATAGATATGGAGTCACACTTCAAACACTTAGGTGAAGCCTGAAATTTATGGGAAGTATTATATCCAATAATATGATATTATATAGATTGATTGTAGTATCAGTTTTTAATATAACATACAATATCATATTATAACCCATAAACTAAGTTGGATACTAATGATAACATAATGGGAAATGCTGATTCAGCAGCCACTCCGAGAATGCTTTAATTAGGTTGACTTTTCAGATTTTCAGGTTTCTTTCAAAATGGGGTGATACCAAGGACCCACTGCAGTGGACCTGCCTCCTCCTTTCATGACATGAAAATGTGCTGGGTTACCCAAATATGAAATTCTGCTGGCTGCTCCAGCAGTGTGTCAGAGAGAAGCAGAGAGGACTTTTGTCTGTTCTGATATTCTGTCTGCCTTGTCTCCATTGTGGAGCTCAAACAATCAAGAGTAAGGACAAGCTTGAAGTTTCTTCTCCCAGTGTTCCCCTCAAAATCATGGCATACTTCCTTTTACTTTTTTCTATCATCAAGAAGAGAAATGTGGTAGTTAAGTGAAAATACCTGCAAAAAGATGAAGACCTTGTCCTCCTCATCTGCATGCTCCTTGAGGGAGGCTATTGCCTCCACTGGAGTGACAGGATTTTTCTTATTCAGCTGGTCCTATTTCTGGTTAAAAAACAAAATTCAGGTAAGCTAGTAGGTTGCTACCAGAGATACTGGGAAAAGACAAGTGACTGTGGAGTGCCATGGATGTCAGGATTTAGCATTATGGGGCTCTTTTTTTACAGAAGAAACCGCATACACTTCAGCTAAAGTAAAACCCTTTTTAAAGAAATGTTTCATTGTATTTTAGCAACTCTTTAGTATATGCAGCCAGCCATTGTCCTTTTTGTTTCTGTGGCCTTGGAAGTACTTGAAGGCAGCATATTTTTTCCCTTACATTATTCCCTTACATATTTCCCTTATTATTTTATAAATAATCAGTTTTAATTGCTTGCAATAAACGTAGGTGGATAAAAGATTTTGAATCTACATGAGGTTGTTTCCAATGGTAATAATAACATGAATTGCCACAGAAAGCTGTGTTCCATTATGGCCTAAATTGAGAGAATACTGATCCAAAATTTTATTTCTTTATAAGGGTTATAAAATTATTATCAGAACTGTGTGAAGCAATTTTTTTTTTCAGATAAATAAATACTGAGCTAAAACTGAATTTTTAAAAAATATAAACATAGTGGAACTTCTGCAGTAACTATTGGTTCCCATTATTCAATAATCAGAGAAGTCAACCCTTAAAATATATGTTCCTAATTTTGAGGTTTCTGCATGAAAAGACATGTTTTGTCTTATCCCATTTCTCACAGTATCAGTGAACCTTCCTATCAGTGCTGCAGGAATCTTTATGACAAAAAATTATTTACACAGAGCTTGGACAAAAAAAACCCCCCACACCTAAATGTGATCCAATTAGTCTTTGAATAGAAATTATCATCACTCTAAAGCTATGTAAGAAAGCCATTTATGTAATGGGCACTTTTTTACACAAATGAAAATGTTCTACATATTATTTAAGGGTTCTTTTTCACAGTCAACAATGGAAAATTTGCAGTGTATCAAAATTTAACATGAACTGCCTTTATCATTATAACATTTCAGACTGAGGTATGCTCATATTACTTCAGTCATTAAATGCCTATTATTCAGTTTCTGAGTTCAAGCCACGGCATTTGTTCCTGCAAATAAGTACAAAACAAGGAAAGTCATACATTCCAAATAGGGGCATGCTGAAATACCAGTATGTTAATTGACCAGCAGCATTCCTTTCTAAAAGTAAAGGTAGACAAAAGCTTTCTTCCTCAAAAGTCAGATCTTTATATTCTTAACTGAATCTATTTTTGTCAGTTTTTCCTACAGTGTCCACACAAGGCAATTAGAAGACTGTGCATGGATCAGTCAGCAGCACTTCACAAATAGCACTGAGCTGTGTGTTTCATTATCCCTGGGTGATCAGTGGCATCCCGCAGAGATCTTTGTGCAACTTTGACATGGCAGTCGTCAAACTTGAAAAGCATTTAAAAGGATTAGTGGAGAGTAATGTTCCCCTTCCCAGAGAGACATAAGCCACATAACTTTTCAGAATATTTTTTGTTATTCAGATGATATACCTAATTTAAAGTGATATCTATTAATTAAGCAGGATTTGAAGCCTGTTGACTATCTTCGAATAGAAAGAAGTAAGGCTTCTTAATTTCCAGGCTTGAGAAACTCACAAGACAGACACAAGGGTACTTTTTAATTGCTGAAGACAACTGCTGCTCTGCAGATGCTGTTAGGACTAGCACAACATACTGTAAGGACAAGCAAGACTTGAAACATTAGCATTCACACTGGATCTCCTTGACAAGATTCAGTATTGCTGAGATGTAAGATCTCAAAGCCTGGGCGTGTTTGGAGAAAACACTCTACATGCAACATTTCTGCCTTGTTTAGAGAAAAAGCATTGCATTGCTTGACACTTGTGGTTTATATGACCACATTCCCATGGGTACATTATCAGTTCTTCATAGGCATTCTTGCTGTAAAATTACAAACATATGTATAAAAAACCAAAAACCCCAACCCAAACCAACCAAGCAAGTAAACAAACAAACCTCCCCCAACCCAAATAAACCCTCCCCAGCCAGGATCTATCAATACCTGTCACTTAAAGTAACACAAAGAGATTAATGCTTCCAAATGCTACACTGAAAACCAACTTGGAAAAAAATCTATAATATAAATAAAGGCAGGAAGGGTAAAGACGAACTTTTCTGCCTGATAAATTACGTTGCTTTGCTGTAAAGTGTGTCTATAGGGTACTTTGTAACCCTTCGAAAGATACTATTGCACATTTACCATCCATAACACTATGGTTTGTTTTTCTATTGTATCTGAATTGTTTTTCTACTGCACTTTATATCATAATGGTAAGAACCACAGAGGGGACTTTCTAGGGGCACCTGATGACAGATGTCAATTTCAATTGGCAACGATCATATCCAGATATGGAACTTAGACTTTGGCAAAAATACAGCTGGAGGTATCTTAATCTCTGTTGGACTAAAGAACAGCAAGAAATGAGACAATTGCAGCTCAGAAAGTTCTTCTCTGTATGGAGATTATTATTTCTATGGTACTTTGGCCATATCCACTTGCCTAGACTATTCCTGATGACTTCGGACAAATTTTCTCAGAACAGGTCTAAAAGGTGGATTCCCTTTGATTAAATTACTGCAGAGTAAGGCATAAGATTCCATAGTCTTGAAAAATTCTCATTTGCTGTAGCCATACATCAGAACATCAACAATTTTTAGAGATGACAGATACTTAAAAACCCTCACTGAAATAAAATCAGTAAAGTCCAGTTAAGTTTTGTACAGATATATACTACGCATAATATTAAAAGCTCTTCTGCTTTCTACCACTAACAAATGTACACCATCCTGTGTAAAAATCATTTTGCAAAACTAACTAGATACATAGCCATGTTAATCAACACATAGCCATGTTAATCATGAACTCCAGATTTCCACAAACTATGAGGCCAAACTTTCTTAAAAGCAACAGCTTGCTCTCAGAGATAAAAAAAAATAACTTGGATGCTTTTATATTCTTCTGTCATTTTGCTGGTTGCATCAGAGAAGTGTGGACTTTAGCAACCATGGAAGAATGGTTGCTGTTTATTTGTATTTTTTATCACTTTGCCATGATTAAAATAACATTAAACTAAATTAATGGTCTGCTTCAATTCCTATCTGAGCATTGTTAATCAAAATACTCAGGGACATTTTTTTAACATGAAATAAGATTTCTTTGTGCAACTTAGGCCCCTGAAAAAAACATTTATTTCACTCTCAATTTTTTTCTTAATAAAATAATCATTACATTTGAGACATATCAATATCAAAATATTGATTTTAGACCCTTTTAAGAAAAAAATTACCTACTTGTACAAAAGTCTTGACACAAAATACAGTCTGAAATAAGAGATTTGCATATGCTATGTTTTTAATAGAGTTAAAATATGTATGAATATGTATTCAGTGCACTAGGTGTTCTATAAAATAATATTATACTGTAAATACTATAAATATTCCCTAAAATAAGATTAGTTATTAACATTATTTTTACCATTAAGTAATTTCTTCTGGCAAAGTAATTTCTCCAAAGTTATTCCCTGACCTTTTCTGATCTGAGCAAACAAATATTGTTGCAATACTTATGTCACACAGAAAAATGTTTTTACAATAATGGATTGTCATAATTTAGGATTTAAAATATTCCTGCTTTTGTTCATAAATTCCAGCAGCTACAGCAGTCACAGTCAGAGGTAAAAAAAACAACAGAAGCTTGGCAGTGATGAAAACAGCTGGATTCATGGAATTTACTGAAGTTATAGTCAGTACCATCTCTTAAATGTCACATTAAATAATCATATTAAGTAGTAAAATATATGGAAATATTCCCAATAAAATACTTACAAACTAAATCTAAAGCTCTAAATGAGTATTATTTAAAATATCATAACCAGAGTCTTGCATTTGTAAAAGCATATCAAGAGGAAGCTTTGAAGTGTTAGAGTTCAACAGAGAAGTTCAATTTTGGCAAGTTAATGGAATTTTAGCATGTTTTTTCATGAAAACTGCTGCAATCTTTTTGCCTAATGTAACCTATCTCATTTCAGTTAATGGCATTGAAGCATCCTAAAGCTAAATGACTGAGGCAGGATTGAGATCAAAAGTAGCTCTTAGACAGGAAAATGCTAAGTGCTGTATTACAGACTTCCATCATTTATTTGCACTTAAAAAAATTGAGATGAAATCATTGAAAGTCCCTCTTTGCTGCATGTTGCATGTTGCCTAGAATTATAATTTCTGACTTTTTTTATCACCTGGTGTACAGCACAGCTCTTGGAGTCAAAAAGGTGCGAGTGATGACACGGCCCTAATCCATGCCAAGCTTCACAACTGCTAGAACAGGTAACAGCACCACACAACCTTTCTCCCTGAGAAATGCCCTGTCCACCAGCACGGAGATGGGCACTGTGCATGAAGGGCTTATTTCAACACACTAACTATGCTAGCTTCGGGATATATCTAATTATACATTATACACCTATTAGTAGAATAAGGATCATTTTTAATGCATGGTTACCAACACAGTCACTGACAAAAGAGAGTCAAACTCATGCTGTAGATGTTTGACTTGAAGCCCTGGGTATCTTATGAAGGTTTAGATGTCATTAAGAAAAATCCATTGTTTTCAGAATAATTATTTCCCTGCTGAGAAAACATCCCCAGTCTGCAAAACCTATATATTAACTTAGCATAAGAAAACAATCTTATAATTTTTTTTGCTCTAGGATGGTAGAAACATTAATAAGAAACCACAAGTGTGCAAAAATGTTTATTGATGGGAAGCCAAACATGTTTAGAGAACAAAACCTTTTTTTTTTTCTAAAGCAAGGTATCAGGAGTTTCATATGACTCCACAAACACATACTATTTAATAAAATATTTAGGTCCGACTGGAGTTAAAGATAACCTGGAGTTTTCCTGGCAGTTAACACTGAGAACTTTTCTTGGTCTTACACAGGACTGCATTTGGAACTACTGATACTTCACAAGAGAGTACAAGAATCTTATGCATCTGTGTCAAGGCTGCCTGCTCCTTTTCTGAGATATAACCAGGCAAACATGTATTGCTCTGGATTCATTCTCCTTTGGGCTCTTTTGATCCCTCCACACATGGAAACAAGAAACAAGTTGCCTCAGAGACATAAATTTCCTAAACTCCACTTCTGGGCTGATTTATGCTGTACATCAACCCTCTCTGATGTTAGCCTAGGGGTGTGACAGACAAGGCTGCATGTGCTGCATATTTTAACTTTGCTAAGCTGTTATAACCAATTGCTCTGAGCAGCAAAGACAGTGAGTAGTACTGAGATTTACTGTAACATTTAGAATAAAAAAATGGTTGGTTTTCAGCAACAGGAGGAAGTGAGAGAAGGTAAACGAACTAAATGTTTGAAAAATATTTTAGCCCTGGCCCAAAAGTCTTGTTTTCATCCACAGAACAGGAACATGCAAAGGGTGATACTTTCCACATAGCCCCGTTCAGGCTTCCTTGGATTGTTGTCCAGTAGGTTCTTCAGCTGCACTGGTTACAGTCCCACTTGGGGTGATCAGGCAAAACACTGTCTTTGAGCACCTAAAATCCTTAGTTTCTCTTCTGAAATATTAAGTACTTGATATAGATTCTGATACAGAAGGCATTTTCCTACAGGATCAACAGGAGATTTTTAGGCACTGAGGGATTTAGTTTCTGTAGTCTTCAGATCTTGTACCATTTCATACCTTGTGTTGCATGCTAAAAAATAATCTTATCTAGAGCGTTTCTTATGTATGAATTAGTCTGGGTTTAGAAAGCACAAGTTTTTCAAATCATTTCTTCCAGTATAAAGGCAATTAGGCACCTCTGTGAGATGCGTGACTGACTGGATTGAAAAATCTGTATTTCAAACAGGAAATAATTTAGGATAATAATAATTTCAAATATGAAATGTAATCAAGGAGAGGGAAGCTAAGATTAATGCAATCTATTTATGAGACAGGTGAGACAGTTATATTATCTCCATAAATTTCGCTTTGCTCTTTTCTATGAGTTATTCAAGCTTTCAGAAAAGTCATAAAGTAGGAAGAAATCTGTGTGGAAGTGGTGAAGGATGGTTTGGTTTTTTTCACATTACATTATTGAGAGTATGATTTCCAAACCTTTACTATCTGAATGTTAGTTAATACATTCATGATTTTAAAAAATTAGTATTTTGGATTTACCATTTGAGTACTCTAACCAATTGGAATTTATCTTAAATTTAATTTTATTAGGGAAAACAGAAAGAGTATGCATTTTTAAATCAAAATCTTAGCTTCTCTTTAAACACTGATGACCTATCGGTTTGCTACTTTCCATATCAGCCATGAGCTATTTGCCCCAAAACCATCATCAACAAAGGACTCATGTCACTCAGCCTGCAATGAACCTCTTGCTGCTTTCAGTTCAAAAGGCTTTGTGGATACCTTCAAGTAGTAAAAGATTTGTGAGGAAACTATCTACATCATTATGGTACACAATAAGAAACAGGAATTGTAACCTTAAAAGAAACGCAACAGCTATTTCACTTAGATTTTTGAAAACCGAGTCATTCTCTGATAACTGACGTAAAATATTGATTTGGCAGGTTTTAATTCAGAAAAGGTCCTGGTGATCATAATCAGATCAATGACATTTTTTCAATTTTAAAAACTGAGTGCCTAAGTATTGGCCACTTGAATTCTGCACTGATAAGCAGGGAAATCACAATTATTCCCCCAAATAGGGTCAATGGGCTTGTAACAATTCATTTTCACCACGCTGAGCAATCAGCTTCCCTGTTTCCTGATGGAATCTTGTCAGTATAATGAAAACAGTAGTTCAGTGGAAAAAAAGGAAAATATCACCTGTGGGTCCACAGTTAAAGGAGATAAGGGGGAAGAAAACAGTAGGTTGGACATACAGATATTACCGTCCTTACTGACGCACTGCACACACAGTAGCCAGGGAAACAAAGGAGACAAAGGACTAGTTACATTTATTTTAGTAACTGACAGTCCTGATACTATAAATAATCATTTAAGTCTAAGCAGAAAGTAATAATATAAAAATATCCACTTTCCTCAATTTAAGTTATATGCTCCTTATAGCTGTTTTTCTTGAGTGCTGATTATAGCATTACTGTGGCACCTAAATGCCTTCCCACAGCTCACTGGTAATGCAGTTATAATTGCTATGTAATATTTTATTAGAGAGCTTGATCTTGCAAATGTTGTAAGAGTTGCATTTGGAACAAAGACAAATCATTTGTCAGCATCAGAATTTCAGGAATGGACTGAAAAGTTCATATTTTCTCCAATCTGTTACATTTCATTACATACACACATACATATTCAGCATAGTCTGCTTCTCTCTCCTTTAAAAAACTAAGGAAGAATTCCCAGTATTGTAAAATTGAGGATTTGTGTCACTTGTTGAAATGAGCTGCAATGTTTATAAAGCTTAATCTAGAGATTTTTTCCTTTTCAACTGACATACAGAAATTAAATTGTTGATAATACAAAAGGAATTTGTTATCTCATAGCTACTTTTGATTATCTCTAATGCTTTTGACTAAACTGTTTAATTTATAGCAGCCACAGAAATTTATTCCTACAAATAAACAGGAAGGCTCACATGTAGAACAAAGAACAACTCTTCTATGGCAGAGGACTTGAATGGATATGCCAGGTGGTCTCTTCTAGTATTGTATGCCCTCAAAAGAGCCAAGAGGAAAGCACAACAGCTTGGGAAGCTGCATTTTTAGGAAGTCTTATACTGCAACTTTTTCCACTGTTTAACAAATCTAAATGTAAGCAATAGGTATGGTCAAATTTAAACAAGATGCAGTAAATTAGCCTTGGATCTGAAGTGCATTCAGTTTCCTAAAAGAGTAAGTGATAAGAATTGTTATGGTTCAAAAATCGATCTTGGGAAATTTTTACAGTGTAATCAGAGAGCATCCATGTAAAGCATTGCATTACAGGGTTATGCATTCATGGTTATTAATATAAAAGAAAACAAGACAAACTCTTCTATAACATTGTGTGTATATATATCTGTCTATATCTAATCCCTGTCTACATCCACACACTTGTACATATGCATATGTGAGTCTACATAGAATCATATAATTACCTTTATTTTACTGACCAATGGTTGACACTGTTGTCCCAGCAACAATTCATTATTACTATAGCTCAGCTTTAAAAACAGAACTTGCATGGTTTTTGTACACCCTGTCAGTTGCTTTCATCCAACCAAATACTTTACTAAATAGCTGAAAGTTTACCAGTAGTCCTTTGAACAGTCTGAGCAGGCTGTCCCAGGTTTCAGTGGAGGACTTATGACATTCAGTCATATGCCTGAAACTAAGCCATGAGTAGAAAATTGCATTTAATTTCTGCAAAGTCAGTTGTTAAATATCTGCTGAAAAAAATTAACTTAAAGCTTATACCAAGATAACAGTACTATTGTCAAGAAAGATTGACAAACTATTATGCATTTATTCTTTCTCATTCCTTTCTCTCATTTTTTTTCTCTTTCCCCTTCTGTTTCAGTTTTTCTTCATTTTCCAGCACCCCAGGATCTGTGCATTGAGATTGATATAGTTGGAAGAATTGGACTGTAAATCAAAACACACTTGTTTCTTCATTGTTTGTATGCTACATCTAATAAAAAAAAAGAAAAAACAAATCTGAATTTTAAAAATCTTACATTGGTACATGGTGAGTTTAAGTTCATTGCCATAGTGACTACTGCTTATTTCTCAAGCTCAGTCTTTCTACAATAACAAAGCTATCACCCACACATCTCTCTGCTTATTCTTCCTCTAATAAACATTCTAATACACATAGTACAAGAGAATAAGTACAGTAGATATGTTCTTTGGTGCTTTTATGAAAAATCACAGAAAAGAACTTGACCTCTGTGTGTGGTGAGAACTAATGTGGAAAAATGTACACAGATACGAGTTAACTTACTGAAAAGAGAAATATCAGTTGCAAGGGATTAATGAATTTCTCTAATATTCATCTTATGTTTTTTAAAAGTGAAGATATATAGCTTCTTTTCTGATTTTTCTGAAGTCATATTGGTCTTGGGCAATTCGCAAACTTACTTTTTAAACCAACAGACATTATACAGTTTCTAAAATGAATCTGTTCTAAAAGTTATGTTCATAAGCTTCCCTACTATTTTTCCTTTGCAGTGCCTCCAGTTATGCAGTTTTTCACTTGAGTTATTACCTCCTTTCAGAAGAGAAGGTAAAAAGCTGTTACAGACATTCCATACCTTTTTCTAATTCTCCAGTCCTATTCTCTATAGAATTATTGAAAAAGGACCTTACAAAATTATAGAAGAATACAAATGGTTTTCATTTACATTAAAAGGGCTGCAATTTATTGTGAAGTCACATGTAACAACTAGGATGTTATGAGTGTGCGCAAGAACTGGAGAAGTTCTATCAGTGTACCTTTATAAAGTACCAAAAACTCCAAAAATGTCATTTATTTGGAACCATGTTATTTGTAACATTCGGCTTCTTTCAACCAACATGCGGGTTTTTTTTCCAGATGGGAGGAGAGGATTTACATGCCTCTTAGTGCTTAATTTCATAGTCTTATCAAAATGTTATGTTTTATTTGAAAAAAAAAAAAGCTGAAACAACTAATTGTGAACATTTATTGGCAGAATGTAATTTTCTTATCTCACAACAGAATTTTACACCAAATTTTATCAAGATTGAGAAAAATATTTTAAAATTTTTTATAAACCTGAACAGTACACTTTTTTTAACAAAGTCCAAAACTGGTATTCACATACAACCCAAACCATGTATTTCCTTGAATTAATTTTTCTTTTTGCTCTTAAAAAAAAAAAAAAAAGCTGATATTTCAGCTCCAATTTCAGTGTTCAGTGAAGCTATTACACATTTTCCTCATCCATTCACCACACTGGAACTTTACCAAAGCATTTGCAAGCTTTGTTGCCTCTCAGCAATCTGGTGCCTGGAGAGAGAGAGCTGCAAATGTTGTTTCTCTCTCTAACCTATAGTCAAAGAGAACATTGGCACTAAATCAGTAACTTTGTTGCCAATGCTACTTTTTTTTATCCTCAGTGTTCTGTCAGCTTCTTATTGTTTTCCGCCTTCATTGACTTGATCTTCTTTTGCCTTCTTTTGGACAATATTGTTGTAACGGGCCTTCGTGAGTTGAGCACTTACCCTGGCAGATCGACCTTACTTGGACATAGAAGTATTTCTTTCAGGTTCATGAAGAAAGATTTTCCAAAAGAGCCATTCCCTTCAAAGGCAGGCTGTCTGTGTTGATATCCTGTCCCTTGGAGAACTGTTCTGTCCATTACATCAGATATGTATATATATAAAATTCTGCAAGTTAGAAAGACCTTTGAGTCTATTAAGCAGCTTTTTCAGCAGTTGGAATTCTCTCTTATCTTTCTCAGCAGATTCATCCTTCCCAGCTTCCCAGTTTTGTCTAGGGGAAGGCAGCCAAAGATTTCTTCCAAAACCCTGCATCCAGGAATTTGCAGGGCTGTGCACTAATTGTCATTGAAAGGGGGCAGTAAAATTCTGAGCAGGTTTTCTGAAATAATCAGGACACAAGAAAATGCATAGCTCATATGCAGCAACTCCCTGAATGTTCAATGCAGTAAAGAATGCACATATTATATTGCAATGAAGGTTTTTACTTATGGATTTCTGTAGGCCTCACAGCAGGGCCTTGATGTTTAATATTGAGTCAATCAAATGTTACCCAGTATTACATTTAAAACTCCCAGCATCAAAAATTATAAATTCAAAGTAATTCTAAGAAGCTACCAAAGGGGATCAACAGGGAAAAACCTAAGACTACAATATGAGTGGCAAGTGATGTCAATCAATTTCTTCTATTAAAAAGTTCTGTTATAGTATGTTGGTTCATTTCATATACTGTATGATTCAGACACAGTTACTTTCCATGACTAACAAAAACCTTAGATTTTAGAAAACTGGCCATCAAGTTCTTTGCATGTTTTAAGTGAGAGAACTGTAAGATCATCTGAAGGGTTGGCCAGAAAGAATAATATACTTTTAAAAAAGAACAGAGCAGAATGAAAACCATGAAACAAACTCCACAGAATAAAATGAGCACACTCAGGAGAACACCAGTGTTAGCAAAATACCAATAGGCCTGGAACATGAAGGAAAATCAACACCTCCTACTACCCTTTCATCTGGCAAAATTCACAAAAGAACCCAGAGAGGAACTCCATTTTGATCTGCTAGATTTTACATCCATCTTATGAATGTGAACTTACATTAGAAGAAACGGGCTGTTAGTCAAAATACTAGGCTATAGCCATTTCATTTTAGAAATGTGACAGAATACACTATGTCAAAGTCAAATTACAGTTTACTGTGAAAGTTTGGAAAAGTCAAGAAGTTACAGTATTCTAAAAACCTCTAGATTTTTAGTTCAGTCACTTTATTCCAAGTAACCTTTCCAATATGTTTAACAATGTGTTTATATGCATTTATTACACATTTATATGCAAAAGTTGTAATGTGCAAACCAGATATATATCCTTGCAATTATTTGCTAAGACATTCAGTTAAAAAAATCTCCAGACTTTATATTACTATAAAGTGCACATTTATATCTTAGGGACTGGACTGAACCTCAGTTAAAACAATTTCACATTTCAGATCTTAGTAATTATTTCTCTTTCAAAAAATGCTGCTGTTCAAACTTAAATATTTGATGCCAATGAGCTTCAGTGAACACAGTAAATAAGCTCTCTCATTTTATGAGTATCACACATCACAGTCTCCAAGCACTTTACAAAGGAAGATAAAGGCTGAGTCATATATGATTTCATAAGTCAAGCTTAGCTGAATCAAGGCAATTCCTTCTAAGTTAAAACTCTCAAAGTGAGTTGAAAATTGAAGTTCACAGTGATTCAACACAGTAATTACTAGTAAAAGTGATTGATTGTAGCAAGACAGTTTGAACCTACTGGCATACCAGAATATGCTTGGAGAAAGCTCACATATCAGGGTTAGTGACATTGCTTAGCCTAGTCATAGAAAGATAGAATCAAGGGAATCTTGACCACAGCATTTTCTTGAATTCAGTTTTGACTCAATTGCATAACTCTTTTCTCATTGGATGTAGCCCTACAACAATCTGTCTCTTCCACACAGTTTCCAGGTGAAGAAAAGAAAAAAACCACAGAAATACCAGGTTTTGGAATCCAAAGACTCACACCGTGGATCATTGCACATTACTGCAGAGTTTACTAGAAAATGCATACTTCCATGATTATATTTCTTGGGAAAGAGTTAACAGCTTCTACAGCATAGTTTGCATGAAAGGTGTTTCTATATGGAAAAGCAAAAATTGTTATCAGAATGCAAAGCCTAAATCCTAAGACAAGAGAAGGCTCCAGCTAGTACTCAGGCTCTAGATAAAGTCCAACCAAGCCTTTTTGTTTGGAAAAGCCAGTGGCTGACACAACGGGGGCCATCCAAAATAGTTGACCTCACAGCAGGTCAGAGCTAACAAAGATAGATTAAGAAATACTTTCTTTATTAAAAGGTTAGGATGCTGTTTGACTAATATTTACATGGCCATGCCAGCCCAAGCACCGTGCATTTCCACCTTTAGCCATTCATTCATTCCTCCCACCAAGCTCTGCCTTCACACCAAAACAAGTGTTTGTGCAACCAGCTGACAAATAGAACCAATTCCCCCATTCAAATCTCTCCTTCATTGTTGAGTTTATTGTCCTTAATCTGGATCTATGCCAGAACTTAGTTTAGCTTTTAGTCTGACAAGTGCTTATGATGCGTAGGAAGAGAGAAAGGTGGGGAGAGGGATTGCTTAATCCTGTACCATACCTACAAGGGGTCTGTGTGATTGTCATTTCAGTGGTCACAGCAGTGGCTGCTTGAAATTCAAATCGAGGGTCAGTGTAAAGACTTGCAAACACAACACTTAAAGGAGGCAGAGATTGAGCTTCTTAAACCCAGGCTCACTTGGAACTTGTTTTCCTGTCATTCTGGAAACAGCACTGTGCAAAAGGTGTTTTTAAATCACATTGGATAAAGAACATATTTGTCTCTGCTTCTGTCTGATTAAAGCAGCTTCATCTGATCTTGAATTCTGACTATAGGGCACAGTAGCAGAAGAGTTTGAGGTATAATTAAATACTCCTGTTAGCAGGGATCTGCTTCCAGAGAGCACTGAAAAATCAGCATAGCTTTAAGATTGGGTCAGTAACAGCAGAAGCTTTCAGCGAGATTTCAGGCATCAAAACTGCCTCTGTGCTACCCTGAACTAAAAACACAGGTTAGAGTGGCGTTTGATGGAGAGAGGGTATGGTTTAAGAAATCATATAAAAATATATGTTCTGAGCAGAGAGGTTTTGTCTGGCTCTTTTTTGCCTAACTGTAATCATAGTCATTGTACAAACAGCACGGCATTTCTAAGAAAACCATCCAAGAAATCAAATGGTAACACCCCATGTGACAGAGCTAGAACAATTTTTTAGCTAAATGTATGAATAACACTTATGTCTTTGATTTAAAACTAGTAGCATGGTATATAGCATCATAAGAATCATTGCTTTATCTGTAGATTTTTTAAAAAAAATGTATTGTACCTAGTAAGCAAAGTATTTTAGAGCAACCAGAACTCTTCCAAATTCATCCAGTGGTAGAGTTGCAAAAGAAAAATTTGTACTGTCAGCACTTTCAACAACAAGTTCTCTCTAACACAGGAACCATGCTAAACTGGATTTTACAATTCAAATAATTCTGTTTTATTTAAAAAATAAAAATGTCCCAAACACAAACTTTGACAAACACATGTACTAGAGCTTAGCCTAGGAACTGATAATTGTCATACATTTCCTACTACAGGTTATTCTAAATATCAAAATTATTAACATTCAGATTCTGTGTCTCCATGGCCTGTTCTCAGCCCACCAAAATTGCCTCAGCTCTCCCCTCATATTTCCATGAAGACTAAAACTGCATTACCACTAAATTACCATTATTACTAAAACTCTTGGTTGTGCTCCATAACCATTCAGCCCCATGATCTTCCTTCCCACATTGCACTGCCTAGCTCAGGGCAACAGGTATGCTCTTATGTCTATCTATTGATAACTAGCTGGAAGGCTCTGCCAAATGTAGCAGGCAAGTGTGCCTCTTCCATTATTTTCCTTACTTGGGCATTGATAAAAAAGCTTTTACCTGCATAGCTCCCAATCTTCCCCAAACTTGTAAGAGTACAACTTCACCAAGATACTGTTATTTTCACTGCTTTTCTAACAGTGCTTATATAACCCAAATATAGCTTAAAAGGTCTCTCTAAAAGCTTATCACACCAAATTCAGTCAACAGTGAAGTAAGTAGCAATACTTCTATATGAAAGGTTACTTGGATCTTCCTTAGTGGATTAATAAAAGCAATACATGACACTGTGTCACCATTGAAACATTTGCAAAGTAAAAAGGCTTTTTCAGAGACTGGGACTGCTGAAAGTCAAGGTAGACAGTAGCCATGGGTCTCCCCTCATCTACCATGCCCATAGTTTGCTTGGTAAGATAATCATCTTCATAGAAGGCTACCAAGTTAATTAAGTTTGACTTCCCTTTTGAAAACCCACACTGACTACTCCTGATCACCTGCCTGTCCTTTATGAAACTGGAAATGGTTTTCAGGATAAGTGGTTCTCAGGATCTGTTGTTCAATAACTGTGAAAGAAGGCTGCATCCAGATCCAACAGATTTATTTATAACAAGTAGTTTAAGTATTCCCTAACCTGATCCTCTTCTACCAAGGGTGTGCCTTCCTTGTTCTTGCTTTCCCCTCTGTTTTCCAGGTCCTGGGATTTCTGAAGGCTGGTCATACAAATGAAGGAAAAAAATGAAAGGAAAGAAAGAATTCAGTAACTCAACCACTTCAACGTCCTGTGACACGGAGCCCCTACGCCACTGAGCGGCAGACGCACATTTTACTGCTTATGTACTTAGAGAAGCCCATCCTGCTGCCTTTCTTGTTTGCCTTGTACCCTCACCAGATACAACTACTGTTGAGCTTTGCCCTTCCTAATCCTATCATCTCATCCTCAAGAATCGTTTCTATGCTCCTCTCCTGTTACCTCCTGTTCCTCCTTCTGTATGTTTGCTTTCCATGGCTGAGTTTTCCTAGGAGCTTCTTGTTCATCCACACAGGCACTGCTTAACTTCCTGCTCATTGGGGTGGACTCTTCTGGAGCTTCAAAGAGGTGATCCTTGAATATCAAATGCCCAGGCTGGTCCCCTCTTCCCTCCATAGCCTTATCCTACAGGACTCTTTCAGGCAGATCCATGAAGAGGCCAGAATCTGCTCTCCTAATGTTCAGGGCTGTGATCTTGCTGTTTGCCTTGCTCCATTCTTTTAGGAGCCTAAACTCCACTGTCACTGAAGCCAATACTGCCTTCAGTCCCCTGACAAGCTCTTCCTTATTTGCAAGTATGAGGACTACCAGATCTTCATCTCCATCAGGAAATTTTCATTAGTGCTTTCCAGGAACTTCCTGGATTTCTAAATGCCCTGCAGTTATCAGGGTAGCTAAAGTCCACCACAAGGATCAGGGCCTGCCTGTGAACCTGAGGCTTCTTCTGGCATCATCTACTGCTTCCCTAAGCAGGCAGGCTGTAGCAGACACTCCCTACAGTTTTGTCCATACTGGTTTGTTGTTTCATCCTCTCCCACAAATTCTCAGCTGGCTCCTCATCCATCTTCAGAAGGGCTCCATATACTCTAACTGCTCTCTCCCAAAAGGGATTCCTAAAGGCCAACTCTAGCTCTTTTTTTCCTATCCTGTACTTCCTAAAGGGTCTGTATCTCTCCACTGCATTATTGCAGTCATGGGAGCCACTACATTGCCACAATCCCAACAAGACCATATCCCTACAATCCCATGCATTTCTCTGCTTGTTCACATTTATTCCCCATACTGCACACATTCATCTACAGGCACTTCAGAGAGACTTGGATATGTCATTTCCCAGAAAGGACTGGGGAATTTTTCCCAAATTGCTATCTTGTAGGCACTTCCTTGCTTCCTGAAAATGCTTAAAGTCTTTTAAACTATTGTGGTTTTTGTGTTTGCCTTCACTCACACCACTCTAGGCTCTTTGCTGGACAGCTCTCTCCCTCACAGGCTGCTAGCAATGGGCTTCATTTCATATCACTCCCAGTTTAAAGCCCTTCTAAGGAAGTCAGCTATGCTGTGGGCAAAGATGCCTTTGCCTCACTTAATGAGGTATATCCATGTCTCCCTTCAGGTGCTGATCCTCAGCCAGGGTTCCAGGAGTGGAGAAAGCAAAACTCTCTTGCTAAAACAAATTCCACAGTCAGCACTGCTTGGTTTGTTTATTTGACCAGCATGGTCTAAACATAAGAATTACTAAAAGTTAAGGGGTTTATATAAATTTACAAAATGCACTTGAAGTCAGAATTTTAACATGCTTCTATAAGTGACAGTGTATATATATAGTCTCCTCTGGAAAATTTAAGACTTCTGATGCTAACACCTATAATGTGTATATCCTACTTAAAAAAACAACCTTACTTGAATAACAGGTACTCAGCTTATTCAATACCATTTCACTCTTAGAAAGGATCAGCAAATCTTTCAGGACTGAGTGAAAAATCATCAAGGAATTTAAAAGCCAAGCTATTTCATTTCCTTTGTTACCCTAATCCTAGACAAGACAAAAAATTTCCATTATGTTACCCTAATCCTAGACAAGACAAAAATCTATAAGGCCAAAAAAACCAATCTGACAACTTCAGAGATGTTGCAGCAGCCCTCTTGTTAAGAGACTAGAAATGAGCCAAGACACAGACTTCTTGCTTATCACAGCATGAAAAAGGTCCTGGTTTATTCCTCTTTACAGCTCAGCCATCCTGACTCCAACTATTCACTGACTCTGGCTGCAGCAAACTCCTGCTGTAGGAACTCCTCCTTGCAGCCTCAGCCTGCTGGATATTTCTTGCTAAACTATGACTGCATATATTTGCAGATTCTGAATGGAGGCTTTTACCTAACTAGACTGCAGGTTCCAACAACAGGCTCTACCTGCAGACTCAGACTGACCTTAAAGCAGTGACTCTCTCTCCCCAGAATCCTTCTTCATCATGCACCTCTCTGGTTCCCTCTTCCACAAAGTTGTTCCTCCTCCGTGATCTCCCTCACCAGCCAACTCACTCCCTTTTATCACACTTATCTTTATTGGATACTGCTGTGACTCATCATGGGCTGTACTGGGTAATTAACACAGCTGTTACTTATCAGGGGCAAGGCCACCTGTATTCCCTTCTCCTACACAGAGATTGATCTCATTTACCTGCATCATCCATACCAAAAACTCCTGAACAATATCAGAGATGTTCCTGCAGCATTTAACAAATATGAATGAGACCAGGCTCAGACTTCATAATTCCATGAAGTCACTTGGTTATCTGAATGTATAAATTCTACTACAAAAACCATTAATATCTGAATCCAAGTTTCTGTATATTGACTTAAAGGTGTCCTTATCTAATTCTGAAGGTACTTGTTTTTAAGCAATAGCTTGCAGTGGTTTTATTCATGATTGCTTATGTTCCTGCTAAAAGAGCACCTCTACCAGGTAAATGCACAGCCTGTGCTGCAGGCTGAGATTCCTTACTGCCTGAAGTGAATTTCAAATGTAAGCTAACTTATGCTATCTGGCTGTTAGTGATATTTTTTGATTTTATTTTTTTTTTTTAAATAAAGTGAAAAAGGCAGCAGTAGAGGTAATCATCATCATCAAAAAAAGAAAAAAAAAAAAAAGCCCACACTTTTGCTAGTGATGAATTGTTAGTACCCTCTTGAATTTTCTGTGAAGAAAATTGGTTTAAATCAGTAAGCCGTGCAGCTCAGCAGACATTTAACTTGTAATTGTGTCAAGAAAATACCTCAAAGTAAAACTCACAGCAGAATTTAAGAGGATAACCATATTCTAAGAACCAGCTGAAGAGGACTTTTTAATGTGTCCCTTGGACAAATGCAGATGCTCAGACATGTTTTGCACCTCAGTGTCACTTAAAACAAGTACCTCACCCAAAGCTCATTGAAGTCAATGGGAGGCTTTTCATTAACTCTCAAGTGTTTTAGGTGAGGCTTTAAGGCTTTTACTTCAGCACCTGCTTAAGTACAGGCATATCAGCATAGTGACTGACACCCAGGTGACTACCACTGTGCCCAAACTGATAATAAGCCAAAGCTTAATTGAAGAGCCTCATACTTTACAGTCATAATAATAATGGAAATAAAAATCAGAAAAGGTAATCCAGTCCTGTCTCATATATCTCTTAATTATACAATTTCTACTTGTCTTCAAGAGAAAAAAGTGAAGACTTTTCCATAGATGGTATGGTACAAAGAGTGAGAAGCTTATAGGCAAGTGAGAGGCTACAAGGCTAAGGATACAAAGTGGCTCACCCATTGTCATCTCTCCCTGAATGTCTCTGGTGGCTGATCACCGAGAGGAAGTTTACTCTAGACCTGTAAGCTAAGCTGGCATTTAGATGACATGAACTAAAATTATAAAAAAAGCTTTAAATGAAAAGTATGCTACAACTTCTCTATTGCCTGAAACATCTTCACACTGCCAGTCACATTTCTACAAGCCCTATATGGCCTCTCACCCATATGTCCAAGCACACATTGAATAGGATCTTTCAAGGACATGTTTTCACAGACAGCTTTTATTAAGAAACAACATAAACAGCATAATAAAAACTTGGGAGCGTTTCATAGCTTGGGAGAGGCTGGGGCATGGGGGAAAGGTTGCAAAGGGAAAAACAGCAGCACAGTATCAGTGTGGATATGAGCCGAGAGAGACAAGGAGGGCTTTATTGATCAGGTTGCTCCTCCTGCCATAAAAACCTTCTCCATGTGCAGAAGAAGCAAATGGACTCATGTGCAGTGGGTGGGTGCAATGAAAAGCTGTTACTTTTTTCTTTTGCCAAAACCATTTCATTTCCTTTGCTTCAAAAAGCAATTTAGACTAATCCAAGGTAAGGAGTATTAAAAATATATATTTTCAGAGTCTTTTATAAAGGTCCATATTCTTTTTCTGGAAATGGGACCAGAGAACCTGTTTATCACACATACTTCTTTGACCACCACTTTGCTCAAAAAACCTGTCAGTCTGTTGGCCTCCCAAAACAAATAAATATCTGATGCTCCCTCTGAGTCTTTTTGTGTCTGACAGAAGGCATCAAGACTTCATCTAGATCTTCTGCTTTTTGTCTCTCTTCCAAACTCTATTTCCCTATATCTGAAATGTTGCATAATTTTTAGCAAGTTAGTTAACCATGCAGAGCATCTCCTGTATAACACTTTCAAACTTGTTTTGATCTGGGGCAAATTCTTGCAACTAAGCCTGACCTATGATAAATAACCAGATTTTCAATTCAGCTATTTGGAAAACACAAGACAGTGTGTGCTGTCAGTTTTGCTGCAATGAGCTGGATGTTCTGTATGGGCATATTTCCTACACAGGTTATGTAAATTATGTACTTCTAAATTTTGAGAAACTTGCCTATGAGACACTTGCCGGAAGATAATTTTAATGAAAGAAACTATTTAAAGCACTGTCCTGAATAGAGTTGAATTTTACCATATACTCAGGCACTTTACAAAATCAGAGTGCAAATTTCTACAGCTTCCTCAGAAAGCAGCAAGCAAGGGGATGAAATACAAAAGTGACAGCAGAAGCACCATGGAAGATGGAGGAAGGGAGGCAGCAGAGGAGCAAGGGCAGGCCTAGTGGTGCCCTGGAAGATGGCAGTCCTGCCACTTAGCAGCTGTACAGACAACTGAGGGAAAGACATTTTGGTAATGCATAGCACCAGAGTAGTGCAGGTGTGAGTGCCCTTGGCTTGCTGCCAGAGGAGACCAGGAAAGAAAGCTAAAGTTAATCTTCGTGAATGCGCTCCCAAATATTTGAAATATAAACTTCAATCAGACCAGTAACACTGTTATGCATGGCAGAAATACTGAAGAGAAGTAATTTCTGACCACAGGTTAATTAAAGTGTAAGAGCCAAAGCTGATCACATTTTTTCATCTTATATGTTATACCCAAGCATTTGAAATTCTGCAAAACCTGTATAGAAGAATTCTCTTTCACTTCAACTTTAGTAATGACTTGACTAATTAGTAATAACTCAGGGAAGCAGAGACCACATATTAAAGAACACAAGAATGAAGAGGGCATGGTAGACCTTGGAGCTGTGTATTTATCCTTCAACTGAAAAATGACTGTAACAAAATTTATCATTTGGTTATAATTATTATTCCTCTCTCCACTCAACTGAATGAATTTAATCTGTTGCAGACAAAAATGTTATTTAAGCTTGTGTTTCCTACAGTTTTGTATGCTTTAAAAATAAGAAGACAAAAAATCTCCTTATTGTCTTCATTCTCTATGCACTGCTTTGATAAATTCTTTGATGCAAAGAAGTAGGAAGAAAAGCTTTAAACTGAAGCATTATGAGGCCCAGAAAAAAGAATCCAGAGAAGAATCCAGGAAAAAAAAAAAAAGCCAAACAACTATATGCCATTAACTTATTTCTGTGAAAAGCTAATATCCAAAATTTGATTTTTAGGAAGGAGTGTGAGCTGCTAGCCAGAAATGCAGTTTTGTTCAGTAGAATGCCTAGGCAAATGGTTAACGCTAAGAAAATCCTCAGTTTCATTGATCTGAGAACATTTCTCTGGGGTCAAAATGAGAATTTGATATAGAGGCCTGGATTGAAACATATACTGATTTACAGTCTGAATATGAATCAGCATCAAATTTTCCCATTAGGACCATTAATAATAGCTGGTACTGTAGTGCAAGACCACAGAGTCAGAATATATGACCCCTTAGCCCTTCACACTTTCATCAGTGATGAGATGCAGTCAGTATCAGCTCAAGTCCCTCGGGGGTTCTATCACGATTTGTTTTCCTGGTTTAAATCTTTTCTCTTTATGTGGTCATAAAGGCAGGGTAGATTATATACATAGAGGTATATATTTTTTAATTTCCAGTTCTCTCTTAGCCTACTAAAGGTAGGTTTTATTGTCAATTATTCTTTCTTATTATCCTTTTTAATGTTGATGTGAAAGTCATGAATTACTGTTCATAGTAACAATGACAACCATTTTTTTGAAAAAAAAGGCAAAATGGGAATACAGACGTATTTATTAACATGATATACAAATATGCTGGTTTATTTAGATTATGCAGAAATGTTAAATGTTTGTGGTCGATCAAAGTGACGTTTAAGATGCTAAAATAACTGACAAATGAAGCAAATACTGATGCTTATTAAATAGTTACATTTGTCATTTAAGGCTGGAGATTTGACATGAAACGTATGACACATAAATAATAAGATACATTATAGATCACTCACTGTTCTGTTTTTCTGTCAGTAAAACTTTTCTACAAGTCTGAAAGAATAAAAGAGATCTTCAGGCTTTTGAGACAGGAATCAACATGTACTGAAGTGTGGGACGTTTGACAAAACAGCACACAGAAGAAATAAATATCAATCCAGAATGATTGAAAAATTATAGTGAAACATGAAACCTGTCAGCTTATCCTGTAAAGAAATTTAGCATATAGAGGAGAAGCCATGCTGGAACTCTGCAAAGGAAAAGGAGCATCAGTACAGTAGCTGACTGTTGAGAGGGGAAAGCTTTGGAGAACTCCGGCATCAAGTCATGAAACCAAAGACAAAAATACTGCTCTCAGTAGATCTGAGCTATGTCCTGCAGATGTTAGGTCAGCACCTCAGAGAGACTACTTTTATCTCTGTCCTCATAACAAATTCTTCAGAAGAGCCATGATTTTGCCTCTGAAATTCTCCAAATGCATCTTCCTGCAGAACAGACTTTACACTGTGTTCATTTCCACTGTCATTACAGGCAGTGTGCTATTTGTGTGACAAAGCACTAACCTGCGTCCTTAGCAAAGGCTCAGAAAGGCTTCTTGCAGGGAAGTGAGGAAACATAAGAAGCCTGATCCTAGGACAGCAGTGCAGAGGAAAAATGGCTCCTGAGCTTAACAAGGATGAGCAGGATGAATGCTCCCATTTACAGTTTGCCCTGTTTTTCAGGTGCTGGTGGGCAAAAAACACCTGACATGCATTCTCAGGAGATAGTACGACACAGTGTCAGGTGGCCTGTGTGATTTGAGACTGTACCTCAAGCAGGAAAAATGTTGACATAGGAAGAATTATGTTGCTATCCCACTGGAGACCTCCAAATCTTAGGACACACCTGGGTCAGGTCCCTGAGCACCAGCAGGCTCCTCCAAAGTTCCTCCACACCTACTCTGTATAAGCACCTAATTCAGCTTGGTCAAAAATTTCCAGCAAACTATCTGGAAAGTTTCTCAAGTGAGTTAATTTTCTTTTTGCCCTACATTGAAAGAAAGTGCTTTTAAAAAAGAAAAAGAAAAAGAAAAAAAAAAAAAGAAAAAAAAAAGGAAAAAAGGAAAAAAGCCATAAAATTCACAGTGACTTTTTGTAATGGGAAAAACCCACTGTGACATTCTTAATAAAAAAACCCACAGCTGTTTTTGTACATTGTATCTCATTGTGAAAATACACATCCTTTGAAATATGAAAATTGTTGCAAAGTGAGAGACAAATCATTTTGGGAAACCCTTGTCAAGTTATTAACAACACATTCCATGGAGAAGCACAAAGAAAAAGGAAATCTCATAAAATACAAAAGGCCAAAGCTCTGAAAGAACCTTCTGTCCTATTATTAATTTTCTACATTCTGCCTCTGTTTTCAAGCACAGAAAACTCCTGTTAAATTGAATTATCTTCCAGCAGAGAAGTACATGGAATTATAATGCACAAGAACACATTGCTACTTCAATATTCTACACTATTTATAAGACAGCACAAGGCACGGTGTTTCACTTTTAAATACTGGCAACCCAAATAATTTTAATTCCTTAGGCATTTATCCATGTCAAATTTAGAACATATTAAATTCACCATAACATCCTGAGATATTTTTGCTTAGAAATATATCACATCAGATTTCCATTTATGTTGCATTTACATTTTTATCCATTTAAAAGAGCTCCTTGTCTGCCGGAATGATTTAAAATGACCTCGCTGAAAGAAAGTAGGGTCTATATTGTATTTTAAAAAGCTGATTATTCAAAAAGATATTGATGATATAGCGAAGTACACTGTATGACACAGAACTTCAGCTGGCTGATATTGTAATTTCATTTACAGCAGTCAAGTTATATGGTTTCCCTCAACTGGGATCTAGCCATGAATATTTTGTGTAATTAGGGATATATATTTTAAACAGTAACAGAGGTCTATTGTGTATATTTGGCAAATGTTTCCACACTTCAACCACATGTGGGAACTGTGAGTTTGGAAGCGAAACATACCAAATATACCAAAACTATATTTATATTCTTTTAAATTTACAGGTCTTGATTAAACCATCCTTTTTCTTGGAGGTTATCCAGGTTTATGCCACTGCATCTGAGCACAAAGTGTTATGAGGCTATACATAATTTATATAGATCAACACTAATTGCTATGAAAAGACTCTGGTAGCTCAATCTTACTTTTTAATACCAGACTCGAATTTCTCTGTCACCTGTGAGGATGGAATTGCACCTTATCCAGACAGCAAACAGTCCCATTTCCCTCTAGATTCTGGACATAGGTCTCCAGGAGAATTTACATGGTTCACAGGCTTGGAACAGATGGTGCATTTCATCCCAGTAACAGTAACTCCTGTCACTGATGCCGGATGAAAATGGGATTTGGATTTTATAAATTAAAAAGGCTGTGTTATTAAAACCAGCTGCAATCATTTGGGACTGAAGCCCCATTTATGTTTTCATTTGCTGTGCTGAAGCATCAGTTATCCCACTGTGCTCTGTGGAATTACTGTAGGGTTTTATTCTTGTAAATGAGAACAGAATTTCTTTCTTAATCCTGTCCTTGAAACTAAGTGAATTACAGCCCAAATTGCCTCTTTGAATAAGACAACTGTATGTCCCCATTTAAACATATTCTGCAGGTTTCACAAAAAAAATTTTTTTTTTGCATACCTACACTGATTTTACAGGATTTTAATGTCAATCAAAAGATTAATTTAAAAAAAAAAAGTCCTCTTCCAATCAGAATTTCCTGATTTTATTCTTTGGTGGATATTCTCTGTAATGACAGGGTCCCTGTGGTTCACATTGTTTCTAATGGTCCTAAATGGACACACCTGAAAACTACTTCTTTGAAAAAAAATCAATAAGTAAACCTTTGTGCTGAAGTGCAGAACTGTACAAAGAAAACAGAACAAAAACGGCTGATGAAAACCATAGGTAGCAGCAGGTCTGACTATGTCTTATAATAAAATTCAGATATAACTTCTGTGAACATTAAAGCAGTAAATGGGGCAAAAATGCACAGCGCATAATTTCAAAGTGACAACAATCAAAGTTCCTTGGAAAAGGAAGAAAAACATTACCCTTTTTGTACTTGTTATGTAATTGTGCTTGTCCTTGGACACACTTCACCTGCAATCACACTTGCAGTTTGGTGTAGAATTTTTATTACTTCGCTATATTTTTTCATCATCATCATTATTTATTTTTTTAAATGCGATGGGGCTTGCCTGCTTTAAAGAGGTTTTTGAGACATCCGTGTGCATGGTAGACATGGCTATAGTCTCATAATCCTCCTCACGGGAGTGGAAATGACAAAAATGAAAAAAAAACTGCAGGTCCCTTTGGAAGTTCTTATTGAGAAACCCGTAGAAGATGGGATTCACACAGGTAGAGATCATGGCAGTGAGGTGGCAAATCAGGAACAACAGGTTGTGGCTGCAGGTAGCAACAGGCAGAATTTCATGATTCCAATCAAACACGATATTGAAGATGGTGAGAGGCAGCCAGCAAACTGCAAAAGCAACCACTATTGATATCAGCATGATGTTGATCCTTTTGGTTTCAGAGGATCTGTACTTACTGTCTCTCATCTTGTCCATCATGTTGTTCCTTTTTTTTAACCGTATGTATATCTGCAGGAAATTCAACAAAGAGAAACACATGGGATAAATTAACCTACCACCATCATCTTTGCAAGGATAAACAGACACCAGATAGAACGAAGTACATATTGTAAGAGGATGCTATCTTACCTTCAGGTAGCAAATAAATATAAAACAAAGTGGTCCAAAGTACTGAATCACCAAAAGCGTTGTGGTATAAGAAAGCCTGGCGGTGTCCAAGGGGAACAGGTCCAAGCACACGTATTTGTCCTTATATTCATCGAACGTTACATTTCTGAAGGGCTCATCTGTCAATACGTGGTAGATCAGGAAAGGCAAAGAGGAAGCTGTGGCTAAAATCCATATGGCAGCAATCCCCATGTAGGCATGTCTGTTGTTCGGCCTCCAGCCGCGGGGATTGATGATCAGCTGATGGCGCTCAATAGCAATGAGGACTAAGGAAAAGACTGAGACAGTGATGGAGGCACATTGCACAAAAGGGTTCAACTTGCACATGGCCTCCCCAAAAATCCAGTGGTCCATTAAAGTGTACACAAAGGTAAAGGGAAGACACATGATGGTCACTAGGAGATCAGAAAACGACAGGTTGACAATGAGGATGTTGGTAACATTGCGCATCTCCTTTTGTTTTAAAATAATGACAATCAGGGCCAGATTCCCAGAGACTCCCAGAATTATTACAGTCCCATAAGCCAAGGCCAAAGTGAAGACCATTGCCAAAGGCACATGGCAATCTTCGTTGTCAAACTGCAAGATCTGCGAGTTCATCTCCGAAAAATTCAGGAGACCGGAAATATTTCCCAGTGGAGCCAGAACCGAGGTATTCATGTTGTTTCCAACTCGCCGCCGACCTTCGCC